>CANNZV010005170.1:0-30378 GCA_947561585.1 Caprella mutica | reverse complement strand
CGGACACCATCTAGTACTTTAAGATTTGAATTGACATTGTTATCAACTGAAATCACTTCAAATCCATTATCAATCAAATCTACAATTGTGTGGCTTCCTATAAATCCGCAACCACCAGTTACTAATACTTTCTTCATGAGTAATTTTTATGTTGTTTCTACAAATGTAAAACATTTATTTTTTGTTAATACAAAAACAGATTTTTTTAACAAAAAAATAGAAATAATATTAACGCATCTTGTTAAAAGATTTTATACATACGTCTAATATTTAAACCTAATAATTACTCAACGTGTTACATTGAAGTAATGCTGTTTTGAGAAATTTTCTATTTTTGTCAAATAATGATAAAATCTAATGGCAAAGTATAAAAACATACAAGTACCTATAAAAGGTGAAAAATATCGAGTGAAATTCTACGCAGAAAGTCGCAATGGACTCCGCATGAGTTTTGGTAAAGATGCTATATTATTTAGAATACCTTATCAAATATTGGCTATTCCTGGAGAACAAGAAAAAGCCTTTAACTGGTTGGAAAAAGTATTGCTCAAGAGAATCAATAAAGAACCTGAATTGTTAGAAATTTATAAGGTAAAAGACCTTAGGGAAGGCAATACCTTGCAAGTAGGCGAACGACAATATGAGGTCAAAATAGATTATACCGACAAAAAATCACATTCAGCGCGCTTGAGCAATGGCGTCATTCAACTCAAGTTAGCGAAGGGAGATTCAGAACACCATTTACAAAAAAGTATTCGTCATCTGTTGAGTAGAATAGTAGCCAAAGATTTTATGCCATCAGTAGATAGACGCGTGCGAGAACTCAACAAAATGTATTTTAATAAACCCATTACGAGTGTCAATTTAAAATACAATCGTAGCAATTGGGGAAGCTGTTCTTCCAAAGGAAATGTGAATTTATCCACTTGTTTGCTTTTTGCACCAGATGATGTGATTGATTATGTCATCATTCATGAATTGGCTCACCTCATCGAATTAAATCATTCTGCGCGGTTTTGGAAAATCGTATCAGATGCCATGCCCAACTACAAAGAGAAGGAAGATTGGCTCAAAGTGAACCGTCATAAATGCGATTTTCAATTGCTCTAAGCATTAGATTTTTCTTTTAGGGCATATTTTGTACCTTAGTAAGGTTGAATTTTTAATAAAACAGTGCTTCCTTATAGCATAATAGACAAACTATGATTTTACTACTCGATTTTCCTGTGGGTCTTTCGGATCTGCCTTTCCTTACTCGGTCTGTGATAATTGGTTTATTTGCAGGGTTTATGCCGCTTATGGCTTTCACTTATTTCTGGTTCATGATGGGCAAGAAACAAAAGAAATATGATAAGGCTATTTTCGAAATGGGCATATCTTCGTCCCGAAAAATTCGAGATACTTTTTCTCCTGCCAAGTATTTTTTGCCAGTGACCTTTGTTTCTATTATCTGCTTATTAGCCATATCCAATATCATTTTTGCAGAGGAAATGACAGAGAACCTTAGTGATAGTTTACTTTTGACAGGGTCTGATTTTGGTAGAAACAATAAGCCTTTAATCAACCAAAGTTTTGGCGTAGTGAGTTGGGCTTTTATAGGTAGTTTTATTTGGTCTGCCAAAAATATATTACGTCGATTGATAAATTATGATTTGGTGCCTAGTGTGTTTTATGATGCAGGCATACGTATGATAATGGCAGTTGCAGTGGCATTGGTACTTTCTTTTTTGATAGGAGAACATGGTGCTACCAACTATGTCAATTTCAATTCTTCACTTCCTGCCATTGCTTTTTTGACAGGTATGTTTCCTGAACGAATGTTGACCTATTTGACAAAGACTTACGAGAAATACATGTCTAGAAATAACATTAAGCTCAATTATGATACTTTATCCTTAGATAATATACAAGGCATAAGTTTGGCTCACAAAGAACGTTTGGCAGAATTGAGTATTGATAATGCACAAAATTTGGCAACAGCTAGCCTTACTCAAATGCTCATAGAAACGCCTTACGAGGCGCGTCAATTACTAGATTGGATTGGTCAAGCTAAGCTACTTTGTTATGCTCAAAATGATATAGATAAATTGAGGTCGGCAGGTATTCGTACGGTTTTTGATATACAAAAAGGAGACAAAACGGATTCCTTTATGCAACGTATATCTGACTCAGTAGGCATACATAGTCCTTTACTTCATGTACTCCATGAACAAGTGCAAGACGACGAAGGGATAAAAGCCTTGTATGCTTTTCAGCAACGTATCAATGCACCCATTCCCAACGCAAATGTCCCTCCAATAGGAACGACAAGGACTACAGCAGTAGGATAAAAAAAGGGGAATTAAATAATGGATAATCGACGTAGAAAATTCCGTTTGTTAACGAAATCTTAGTTTAAATGTGCGGGAGGCAGGTCAAAAAATTGTTTGAGCATGAGTTGGCTTGCGAAGCAAAGAGCGAGTGCAATAAAGTTTTTTGCTCTACCTTTTGTACATTTAGTACAAAGCTAGACAGACTGGAAAAAAATGAAGAAAGTAAGAGTAGGTCAACGTCAAGGATAGTTATAATTACAAAATTATTATCTTATGTATCATTGTTCTTTGTCTAGTTACAAAGAACCCAAAAACATGACTTTAGATATTTAGACTAAAATACTTAATGCCCGCCCGCTCGAAGCCGAAGCCATTGCGCTGCGCTCCATTTTTTCGCATTCTTTTTTATCCAACGCGATAAGTATTTCTTAACGCTAAATCTCTAAGGTCAATTCGTTTTATGAACGAAATATCGTTATTTATTAACCGTAAAAAAGTACATAAATTGAGTATAAATAAATGAGAGTAGGATTGTATTTCTTAATTAGTATAATTTTTATTAGCTGCCAAAATTCCGAAGAATCTCAAACTTTGATTGAAGAAGAAATTTCAATTACGCAGGAATCGACAAAAAAATTGAGTATAAAAGAGAAACTTAAAGCAAAAAGAAAAGGGTTAGGAATGAAATCGGACTCATTAAGTGATTCTCGAATTCATCTAAAAAGATATTATAAAGATAACTTCAAATGGTCTAAAGAAGAATTTCTGTTAGAAAAATTGGACAGCGAGATTATGCTGCAAAAACAAGAATGGGGAGTGCTAAATTGTCTTCACCCACAAGCAATAACTGAAAAATGGCAACATCCATTTCAAAACAGCCTATATGGTTTCTGTTATATTCCAGAGGATTTCGTGAAGAGAATATTGAAAAATGGGATAAATTGGAAAACGAATTAGATAAGAGGAGTCAAAAAATAAGAAATACTATCTCAATGAATCAAGAAATAGGAAAAGCAGAAATTCAAGAAGAATTCAGAATAATAGAGTTCTACAAAAATGGAGAAAAGAAATTTGATGAAGGAAGACAGATTAATGTGGATACTTTATTTGATCGACTTTATACAGAAATATCAGAAGTGATAAAGTAAATTATGCTATCAGAAAAATGAGTCGTTAATCGAAAATTAAACTTAGATAAAAAAAAGGGAGCCAACAAAGTTGACTCCCTTTTTTAGTATTCATCTTATGCTTATTTCTTTCTGAATAATTTGCCAAGCATTCCTGCAACATCGTCAATGATTTGACCATCACCATCTTGATCCAATAATTTACCAATCATGCCCATTTGTGGATTACGTTGTCTAGTTTGTCCACCACCAACAGCGTTAGCCAAAATAGAAGCTAAGCCACTATTGTCAAGATTGTTTTGGCGTTTTTGCTTACCTAGCATACCCAATACTACAGGAGCTAATGTTGCCATTAAACTACCCGTTTGGTTGCCGTTCAAGCCACTCATTTGACTGATAACATCAACGATGCCTGTCTGGCGACCACCTAAAATATGTTTTAGGATACCAGCACCATTAGTCGCTCTTGTATTTTGAGGTTGAGCTTGACCACCTAAGATTGCACCTAAGTTGTCTAAGATACTACCATCATGGTCTCTATCTAAAGCAGCGCCCAAACCACTAGCACCTTGTTCAGTTGCCGTGTTTCTTGCCAAAGCTTCTACAAGTGTTTCTAAAATGCCTTCAGTAGCAGTAGCTGTTTGTTGTTTGTTTTCAGCACCAATTTGTTGCGTTAATTGGTCTAATAGACCATCAGAAAGTTGACCTTTCAAAAGGTCCATAATATCTGCCATAATTTGTATGATTTATAAAAATGAAAAATAATTTTTTGTTAGTTAAAATATCTATTAGATATGACTATAAGCCTTATAAAAAGTAACATTTTTGGACTATAAAGCAACTCATAAATTAAAGATAAGGTAGAATATTATATTTATTTACGAAATACATGAATTTTGTTACTAAAGCAAAGGTAAATAACATATAATAAAGTTCATTTATGTGGTTATCGTATAGTCATCTTGATCGGGTAAAAAACTCAATTTTGACCTGAAATTTTGCTGTTTTTCGTAATCAATTTCTGTAGTCAATATCCCTTCAATATTGGACATTTGAAGCATCGAGTAACCCGCATAATCTATCAAAGTAGAATCGCCTGAATATTCCAAGCCATTGGCATCTACACCCACTCGATTGAGACCTATGGTATAAGTCTGATTTTCTATAGCTCTAGCGATGAGCAATGATTTCCAGTGATGATTTCGTTTGTTGGGCCAGTTGGCAACATAGATCAGTAAGTCATAATTTTCACTATTTCTACTCCAAACTGGAAAACGCAAATCATAACAAACCAAAGGACAAATACGCCAACCTTTGTATTCCAAAATCAATTTCTTCTTACCCGCCTCGTAGTAGTTCTGTTCATTGGCAAGGGTAAATAAATGTCGTTTGTCATATTGATGATAAGTGCCATTAGGCAGCATCCAAATCAATCGATTGTAAAAATGATTCGTCTCTTTGACAATGATACTTCCACAAATGACCGCATTAATTTTGGCAGCTTGAGTTTGCATCCATTCCATGGTTTTGCCCTTCATGTTTTCTGCCAAGGCACTAGGATGCATACTAAAACCCGTGGTAAACATTTCGGGTAACACGACAAGGTCTGTTGTCCCCTTTAATGGATTTGTTTTTTTTTCAAACGTCGCTAAATTGCCGTCGATGTCTTCCCAGATTAAGGAACTTTGTATAAGCGTAACTTTTAGGTTCATTTACATATATTTTTTGTGTTCAGAGCAAATCATCTTTTGTTAAAACCATCCTTTTCTTCACTTTGAAAAGAATACGCGTCAAGCTAAGCATGTATTGAACGCGGAGATGCAGAGACGCAGAGTGTATATACTGCTCTGCGATCTCTGCGCCTCAGCGTTCAAACCATTATTTGTACTAAAATTTCTTTTGGCTTAAGGCCCATTCCTTCGATGGGTTAAAGTCAATTTATTTTTTGAACTTAATTGCTCCACCTACTATGGTGTATAAAATTTCCGTATCCATGATTTCTTCGTCAGCGCAGTTGATTAAGTCTTTGGATAAAATAACAATATCTGCTAACTTTCCTTTGGTCAAAGAGCCTTTATCTTTTTCTTCGAAAGCCGCATAAGCATTGCCCAAGGTATAGGAATAAATAGCTTCTTGGCGAGTCATGCGTTGCTCAGGAAAAAACTCAAATCCATTGTCCACCCGCTTTCGCGTAACGGAAGCATAGAAGCACTCTATTGGGTCTACATCTTCTACAGGCGCATCTGTACCATTGGCTATCACGACGCCATTGTCCAATAAAGAACGCCAAGGATAAGCCCCCACTCGTGAGCGTTCTTCACCCAATCTTTTTTCTACAAAAGGCGCATCAGAAGTACAATGAATGCCTTGCATAGAAGCAATGACTTCCAATTCTTTGAACCTAGGAATATCTTTGGGGTCGAGATGTTGGGCGTGTTCTATGCGCCAACGCAAATCATTTTTTTCTGGATTCTCCTTAAAGGCTTCTTCATAAATATTGAGGACAATTCTATTGGCTCTATCGCCAATGGCATGCACACAAAGCTGCATATCGTTTTCAAAAGCGAGTTTAGAAATATTTTTAACTTCCGAAATAGGCGTTGTGTTCTGACCTTCAAAATTGGGTTTGTCATCATAAGACTTCAACAACCATGCACCGAAGGCGCCCAAGGCGCCATCTACTTCAGACTTCAAAGCCCTTACTGTAAAGTGATGATTGCCCTCATCTACAATAGGAAAGGAGCCCATTTTTCCTTTCATCTCCTCGTAAGAATGACGAATCATAGACCATAATCGAATATCGAGTTGACCATCCTTTGCCAATTTTCGATAACGTTCTATCTGCTCAAAAGTAGCACCTGCATCTTGAAAAGAAGTAATGCCTTTGGATAGACATTCTGCCTGTGCAAGTTGTATTCCTTTGAGCCAACGCTCGTATTTCTTTTCTTCTGGTATTGTTTCCAAGTACTCATCGTAAGCTGCCTGCACCCCTTTCATTGCCCGTTCTTCAAAAACGCCAATAGCTTCTCCACCAGAATTTCTAACGATTTCACCCCCTGTAGGATTGGGCGTTTCTAGGCTGATGCCTGCTATTTCCATGGCTTTTGCATTGGCAAATAGAGAGTGACCACTGGCGTGTCTTAGGATGACAGGATTGTTGGGAGAGACGGCACTCAGTTTGTCATGATAAGGATAGCCATGTACCTGTTGGTCGAGTGCTTCGTTCCATTTTTCTTGATGCCAGCCTCGCCCTTCTATCCATTCTCCGGGCGCCATTGTCTTTGCTTTTTCAGCTACCTGATCGACGATTTCTTTCCAGTTTTTGGATTGCAAAAAATTGAGATTGAGTAGCCCATTGCCCATGTGGGTAAAGTGCGCATGACCTTCTATAAAACCAGGCATGATAAATTGTCCTTTGGCGTCTATGATTTGGGTGTTTTTACCTTTTAAAGTTTCTATAGCTACCTCATTGCCCACTAAAAGGATACGGTCATTCTTGATAGCAATAGTATGGGCCGTCGGTAGGGTTTCGTCAACAGTATAAATATTGCCATTGGTAATAATTAGGTCTGCTGTTTCGGTATTTTGGCATCCAAGAGAGCTGATTAAGAGTAGGCAAAAGAGTAAGCAATAATTTTTCATTTAGATTATTTTGAATGTAAAATACAAAATTTAGTCTTTATCCGACATGTTGCAATATTGTATCTAATAAAATTCCTTATCCTGAAACTTTTATCGTAAAATAGCATTCAAAATAGGATAAGCTTATTCTTTAACCGATAAAAAAAACTTTATGAAATTTAAATTTATTTACACATTATTTTTTGTAGCCTTTGGAGGGTTTTTATTGATGAGTCATTCTGGAGGAAGAGCGGCCAATAATAACCAAGGTAATACGGGGGCACCTGGAGATGAAATATCTGGAGGCGTTTTGAGGACTTGCCAAACTTGTCATAGTTCAGGGACTATTGGCGTTACGCTTGATATCGCAGTGATGGATGAGACAGGAACGGCGATTACGGCCTATACCCCAGGACAAACTTACACCGTTGAAGTACGATTGAATCATGTAGATGGACCTGCACCTGCTGGTTATGGGTTTCAGATGGTTAGTTTATTTGATGCGGATAATAACGACGTAGCAGCATGGGCAAATCCAAGTGCTAATACGCAAATAGCAATAGCATCGAGTAATGGACGTTCCTATGCTGAGCATGACGGCGTGAGTACTGACAATGTTTTTACCGTAGAATGGACAGCGCCACAAAGTGGTTCGGGTAGTACTACCTTTTATGCCTGTGGCAATGGCGTGAATGGCAATGGTACAAATGGCGGTGATGGAGCAGCTATTAATACCTTACAATTGACAGAGGGCTCTACTTCTAGCGTAGCCGATTTAAGTGCTGAATTGGATATAGAAATTTTTCCCAACCCCGTTAAAGAAATGGTAAACTTAAAAATTAATAGCCAAGAAAGTAAACGTTACCAAATCAATATAATA
The DNA here is from genome assembly GCA_947561585.1 of Caprella mutica. Taxonomy (NCBI): domain Eukaryota; kingdom Metazoa; phylum Arthropoda; class Malacostraca; order Amphipoda; family Caprellidae; genus Caprella; species Caprella mutica. The sequence continues at coordinate 22,438 of CANNZV010005170.1, read as the reverse complement.
AGTATTACGGGACAGTTATTAGAATCTCAATCTATTGATATTTTGTCAGGAGAAAGTACGCATGAGGTCAATGTAAGTGCGTTGAGTGCAGGAGCTTATTTGTTGCAGATTACAGATAAGAAGGGGAGTGTGATGGAGAAAATATTTAAGCAATAATTTACTTTTCTATATAGTCTTGAAGCCACTCACGGAGTAGCTTCAAGGCTTTACCCATCTGATTTTCTACTGTTTTCACAGAAATCTCCAATTTTTGAGCAATTTCTTTATAGGTCAATTCTTCAAAACGACTCAACTGAAAAATCATTCTGCACCGAGGCGGTAAGCGATCTATAGCGGTTGTTATATTGGTCGCCAATTCGCCATCTAAAAAGAGTTGTTCAGAACTAGCATCATTACCACCTGTATTTTGTTCTACTTCTTCGTGTTCGTGTTTTTTGTGCTTGCGCAAAAAGCTAATAGATTCGTTCATCGCCATGCGGCGAAGGTAGGCACCTAGAGAAGAAGTGATATTAATTTGATTTCTTTTTTCCCATAATTTAATAAAAACATCTTGGGCAACATCCTCTACAGTATCTCTATCTTTGACATAGCGATATACAACATGGCAAACCATCTTGTAATGCTCTTGAAAGATTAACTTCATAGCTTTTTTATCCCCCGATCTAAGGGATCCTAATAATTCTTCTGTAGCAATTTTAGTCATTAAGTTATAGAGGGTATTTTCTCCTGACAATTATACTCATAAAGTATCAAAGGAAAAAATTATTAGGGTGCTAGCTAAGCAATGATAAGAAATAATTAACCTATTTTTTAAGAAAAGAAGGCCTTATAGATTGAGCCAATAGGTAAATTTGGCAACGATAGCACGATTTTTAACCCCTAAATCAGACGCATAGTAGTTGTCAGTATAAACCAAAAAGAAGTCTGACACAGGAGCAAAACGCCATTGAAATCTTGCATTGATATTGATATTATCAATTTGATTGTTGTACTGTATGAAGGTAGTTAGGAATAAATTTTTAGTAAAAGTAAGGTCAATACGCGGCCCAATTAAGAATAAATTGGTCGTAGCATAGGGTTCAGGTAGTTTTATGTAATTGTAATTATAATTGATAGCGATGGAACCAAAGGGCTGAAAACGATAAGTAAACGAACCGCCTAAACCATAACGATTTCCATTAAAATATTGACCAAAAACGGGTTCAATTCTGTAGGAAAATTTCTTTCTACGATCAGAATTATAATTAGCAGATAGGGTAGTATAGTTGTACTCTGTATCAGCAGGCAATTCTAATGCATCAGTACCCGTAGGGTCAAAAGGGTTAGTTAGATAGGTATAAAAATTTCTTAGTCTTAAATTAAAACGGGTATTGTTACGGAATTGCCCTCTCCAAAACACCTCAATCTGATGATCTGTTTTGCCTTGCTCTGGAGAATAAAAAACGGTAAATTCTGCACCTGGTCCATTCTGATTAAGGATACCACTTTTAGGATAGAAGTACCATTGAAATTCTGGACTGATACGAAAATAATTTTTTCTAGGAACAAAGCCTACCTGCGCATCAAAACCTTCTCCAACCCACCTATGATTCCATTCTACACTATATTTTCTTTCTTTATAATTCAACTCAAATCCATGACCAAATTTATTGTCCACTTCATCGTCTTGTGTGATGGCTTGATGATAAAAAACTTTACCTGTCCATCTATTATCCTCTGAAGCAATATTATAATCCATACCTACAACTCGATTATAGGTATCAAAATATTCGGAGTTGGTCTCTGTACCAAAATTCTGTTTGTTGACAAATATCAAACCTATATTAGATCTCGAAAAAATCTTTCGCTGCACAGCAGCAACGGTATAATTATAACTCGGCAAACCAAAACCGTCTTCTGATGCAGTTTGCATATTGAGCAAACCAATTCGCCAATCATTGCCTATTTTTCCGCTCATACGTGCACCTGTGTAAATGGTGTTTTGAACGATCTCTTCTGTTAAAGTATCTGTAGCTACACCGATGCGTCTGGAGAAAAAAGGATTGATCCTAGATGAACCAAAAGATGAAAATAAATCTGCATTTTCTATGAAAAATTGTCTTCTTTCAGGAAAGAAAATTTCAAACCTATCCAGATTAGTTACTTGTCTATCTACTTCAACTTGCGAAAAATCTGGATTAAAAGTTAGATCTAAATTCAAGCCTGAAGTAATGGCTATTTTGGCATCGCCACCAAAATTATACGTATATTCTGTTGGGCTATTGGTATCTTCAAAATCTTGCAATACGCTAGCTGCTACATAAGGAATAAGAGAAATATTAGGTCCAGATTTGGTTAGCGGTTGGTCAAAAATAATAGTACCCGAAAAAGCAAGGCTAAAAATCCACTGGTTACTAGGAATATGTCCCCAAGTAGTGATTTCATTAGATTGGCTATGAAAACGATAACTATTAAATTGCCATTTGGTACAACGGTCTTTAAAGCGAAGTGTCTTTAGGGGTATGGCATATTCATTTATCCAATAGTTGTCATTTATGGTAGTTTCGCAAGCCCACTTGTTGTCCCAAGATTCGTTGAAACCTGAGAGTTCAGAACCGCCCCCAGAAATCAACCCTTCTCTTAAAACACCATAAGGATTGGAGCCAAAAAATATGGCATTGGTACCATCATCAAAAGTATCAAACATCAAAGTGATGTTGTCACTGCCACCTGCCCGATAATCTCGTTTGAGAGAGGGCACTATAAAGTCATTTCCCGTTGCATAGCACTTGACGCCTACATACAGGTTTTCATTATCATAAACGATATAAATTTCTGATTGCTCTATAGCTTTGATACTATCACTTGGAAAATACTGATAGAAATCTTTGGCAGGTGTACATTTTTGCCAAGCAGGTTCATCTAAGACACCATCTAAAGTAATGGATTCATTAATTTAGTGGCTCTCAAGACGGGTCTTTCATAGACCTCTTGGGCTAAACTTACTTTAGCTATACAAAAGAGAAGAATCAGTATTATGAAAGACTTATTTAGGAACATATTTTAATTACTTGTACAACACGTTTTACGTGAAATAGTGCAATTTGTTTAGGATTTGGGGCTAGATGGGAAAGCTCAAATATAAGAATATTTACAAATATAATGTTCTTAAATTGAAAGGAAAGTAGAAGTAAGCTTGTTAGACAATAGAATAAAGAATATTGAACCTAAATTATACTTTAAACCAACTGGCGTATTTAACGTAATTATTGGAAATACGCTCGATTTGATCTTTAAAAATTTCGGGGCTTAGTTTTTTTAATTTTTTGGCTGGGATACCGCCATATATATAGCCAGATTCTAGGTGAGCATTTTCTAAAACAACCGCACCGGCGGCTATCAAAACATTTTTTTCTACCACTGCATTGTCCATGACGATAGCGCCCATACCTACCAAGACATTATCTGCTATGGTACAGCCGTGCACAATAGCGTTGTGACCAACAGAAACATTATTGCCAAGAATGGTTTTAGTTTTGAGGTAGGTGCAATGAACGATAGCGCCATCTTGAATATTGACCTTATTGCCTATACGTATGCTATTGACATCGCCACGCACCACGGCATTGAACCAAACACTACAATCATTACCCATCACGACATCACCCACAATAGTGGCATTTTCTGCTAAGTAGCAGTTTTGACCAAAAGTAGGGGTGATGTCTTTGACTGGTTTTATTAATGCCATTAGACTTTATTCTGAAAGGTTTTTATTAAGGCTTTATAACTTTGGTCACAGGATCTATGGCAGTCACCGTATAACCTTGCTCTCGGAGTAAGGCAATGACGCCTTGATTGCCGCCCAAGTGTCCAGCACCTACAGCAAAGAACGTTGGCTTAGCAGTCATTTGCTCTTCCATAACAGGAATCCAATTTCGGTTACGATTGACTAAAAGTAAATCACCGTATTCGCCAATACCATCAGCTCCTAGCATACTTTGCATGGCTTGTAGGTCTTGGTTTTTATACATTTTTACCATTTCTTCAAACTCCCCACTACCATCATCTTCAGACTGAATACTTTCTACGAGCATTTCTGCTTGAGCTTTGTAAGGAATACTATCAAACATACTCATTTGATATTCGGCAGTTTCCAAACCATCCATGACTTTGTCTTGTTCTTTAGCCATATCCAAAAATTCCATTTCATAAGAAACGATGTTGGTACTCGTGCTATCTTTGTCATCCTTAGTACTGCCAATACCTCCCATCATATCCATATCACCAGAGGCAAATACAGATAAAAACATAGGTTTTATTCTTTCTAAAAGCATCAAAGGCAAACCCATTTCAGAGAAATGATTGTCTACTACTTGATAATCTTCTTTGCTCAAAAGTGTTTTTAGCGTAACGCCATCTTTCATAAAGGCATTCATCATCATAGACATTTGTGCACCCATATTGTCCATCTCATCCATATTGATTTCAAAGGTAACGCCTTCGCAAGCATCAAAAGCTGTTTTGGTAGATTCGGTAAGGAAATAATCATCCTCATTGATCATATGTATGGTACCATATAAATAAGAAGGCGATTGTAATTTTTTGCCGCTAATTTTCCAGAGCAGGGCATTTTCGGCAGCAGTAGGTGCATATTTACTAGGCGCTTCAGGTCCCTTTGGGGCAGCTTTAGTCTCTTGTGCAAAAGTAAAGTTCATTCCTAAAAATAGGATAGCAAAAAAAGTGATTATTTTTTTCATGTGTTATAATTATGGTTCTTTGACCAGGGAAATAGTCAAAGAATGATTATGATTAAATTTTATTCAGTCTAAAGACCGAGATACATTCTGATATTAATGGTTCTTATCAAAGTCTTCAACGATACTGAGGAGCATATATATATCTTCAAAAAAGTCTTTAACTAAGTCATAACTTATATTAGATTGAAAAATGTAAGGTTCTAATATATCTTTTGGTTCTGTTATGGCAATATAAATTTCTTTTCCAATAAAGGAAATATATATTTCCTTTCCTGACTTAAGCTTAAATTCTACAATACCTTGTTGCATTTGTGGAGACAAAAGGCCATAAATAGAAGCATCATCAGTAGCGTAAGTTATAAAATTTGCCTTAAATAGCTGGTTTTCTATCGCATCTTCTACCTCATATCCGCCCTTTCTGACGAATTCTTTTATGGTTCGTGACAAATATTGTCGAAATTTTTGAGGCAATATTATGATAGAACCTCTCAAGGGCTGTGTAAAGGTACTATGTAAGAACACACCTCTAAAGACATAGTTTAATCTATTTCTAGTTTTAGAAAATTCTCTAACGTTGAGTTCGCACATTTCAAAATCCAATTCGCCGAGTTTGCCACTAATGTAATCTTCCCCAGCATATTGTCTAGCAGGACTTAAGAAAATCCGACTTTGCATGAAGGTGCTTTTGGGTATAAATTTTTCGGAATCGTATTTTAGTGTACCATAATTGACCCCATCATCAATAAAATCAAGAATCAGATTAACGATTTGAGGTTTGAAAGTACTTTTAAATTTGCGAGTTTCATTGACCAGATAAACGACATAAAAACTGATGGGCAGGAGCATAAAAAGCGTCAATGGTAAGATATGCAAATAAATACCTACTAATATTAATGCAATGATTAAGACAATAGAAAAAAACATGAGTCGCAACAAACGCTTTCGGCGATGTTCTAAGCGTAATAACTGAGGGTGAATGGTGTGGTTGTAGTAGATTCTGAATTCGTCTATGCGTTGCATACAAAATTGGAATGCGTGAAAAACCTTGGTAAGATAAGCAAAAGACCTGAATGATAATATTAGCAATCATTCAGGTCTTTTTTTATATAATTAGAAGAAATTATCTGGACGACCATTTTCCTGTTCATATTTGTCTATGAACTTGGACATCACATCACCGATAATATCTTTTAAATACAAATTTTCTTGTTTGGCTATCTTTTTTAGTCTTTGTAGTTTTTTCTTGTCAAAAACAAAGGATACTCGTTTTCGAACACCCATTTCTACCTCAAGGCTACTTTCTACGGTACGGCGAATTAAGGCATCTAAACCAGTTAGAGGGGTATCTGATTTTCTTCTACGAGTAGGAGCTATTTTGGTATCTTCCTTAACAACTTTATGTGCTTTTTCTTCAAGTGTTTCGTGCAAAGCATCTTCAAAAAGCGAATCCAAATCAGAAGTAAAATTCTTTGAAGAAGAACGTTTTACGATACGATGTTCACGTCTGACGATGGTTCTTTGTTGTTGAGTTTCTACCAAGAGCGGGCTATCCTCTTTAAGGGATGTTTTCTTTTCGGTAGTTTCACCAAAAAGACTTTCCAAGCCGTCTGTAAATTTCTTTTTACTCAAAATATATAAATTAAAAGTTTTCTCTAGGAATTATTGATTCACTCTACGCTCTGTAGTTGTATTCATGGTATTATTACTTACAACAGCTTGAGCGTCGTCTTCACTTGACCTTACTAAAATCTCTTTACACAGGTTTAGATAATCTTTAGCACCAGGGCTTTTTTTATTATAGGTGAAAATATCCTTTCTTTGTGAAGGTGCCTCAGCTAAAGCAACATTATCTCTAATCAATGTATCAAAAACTTTATCACCAAAGTATTTTCTAATCGTCTCCACTACATCTCTATTCAATACTTTACGGCTATCATACATAGTAGCAATAACCCCACCTATTTTTAATCTTTTATTTAGGCGGAAGCGCACCTTATCAATGACTTGCTTGATTTTGGTCAAACCTTGTAGTGCCAAAAACTCCGTTTGCAAAGGAATATATACATAGTCACTACTAGTCAGTGCATTGAGTGTCAACAAACCTAGTGATGGTGGGCAATCGATGATGATGAAATCATACTGATCTATGATAGGATCAAATAACTCACGCATGATATACTCTCTACCTGCTTCGTTGATGAGCTCCATTTCTGCACCAGACAAATCCAATGTAGAAGTAATGACATCAAAATTTTCTCTTACCGTGAAAGGTACGAGTTCAGACTCGCCACGAACGGCTTCATAAATTGTATATTTTTGACGGGGAATACCCAAAGAAAGTGTGAGATTTGCCTGAGGGTCAAGGTCAATCAATAGTACTTTTTTTCCTAATTCTACCAATCCTGCTCCGATATTGATAGTACTCGTGGTTTTACCCACACCACCCTTGTGGTTTAGCAAAGAGATTATTTTTCCCATAATTACGTATGTTTATAAATCTTTAGTTTTTTCTCATTAGTAGAAAGCAGCAAAGGATTGCTTTTTACACTTAAACTACTAAACGTGAAAATAATCAAATTATTAATAATATTCATGATTTATTCCATATAAAATTATATGTTTTGAAATGTTTACATTTCTACAAATACAATTATCGAACCAAATATTATAAATATTTAATATATGATGTTAAAGAATCTTGTGGTTGAAGGTGACTATGTATTGTGCCTACCCGAAATGAGAGATGCACCCGAATTGTTTGATATTGTAAAAACACAAAGGGATTATTTGGAAGAGTGGATGGCTTGGGTACAATCTATTCAAAATTTGTTGGATGCAAAAAGGTATATTTTTGATGCTATTCGCTTCAATGAAGGAGGGCAACGCATCACTTATTTTATTAAGCAAAACACCCAATTGGTTGGTTCTGTAGCATTTATAAAAGTAAATAAGGTGCATCAAAAAGCAGAATTGGGTTATTGGATACAAGCAGCTTTTCAAGGCCAGGGCTTTATGAAACCTTGCTTAGAAAAATTGATTTCCTTTGGTTTTCAACAAAAAGATTTAAATAAAATTGAAATTAGAACTTCATCAGAGAATGAAAAAAGCAAAAAGGTGGCTTTAGCGCTAGGATTTCAAAAAGAAGGCTTGTTAAGAAAAGATTTTAAGCACCAAGAAAAATTCCTAGACCTAGCTATCTACGGGCTTTTGAGGGAGGATTGGAATAAAAATATAAGAAAAACAAATAATTTGTAGCGAAATTATTTGTTTTAAAAAATTATTTGTTTTAAATTTGTTGTGTCAATATAGATGAGCAAATCTATACCTATTCTAAACCAGCAAAACATATTCTTATGATACGAAAAGATAGAATCGAACTGAATGAACGCTTTATTAAAGTGTTTGAATTATTGGAAAATAAGGGCGAAATCATCAAAAATGATCGTAATGGTAAAGAATGGGAGACTTTGCTGAAAAGATTATTAGGCAACCGCGCTTATGGTCATATCGTAAGAGCCTTTCTTAATCCTGACGACAAAAGAGTTATTGATTATCATCAAGCGCGTTCCTTGTGTAATCAGTATGGTATCAATGAAGAGTATATGATAGATGGGATAGGTGGTCCATTTGGTTTCGACATACAAAAATTAGAAGATAGAAGTACACAGTATAATATGCCTATCGGCAATATATTATTCACAACTAAAGAAGCTTTTGCGGGTACCAATATTGAAGTATCTTCTCCTGAATCACAAGAATTTTTCTCTATTCCTGGCTTAGCAGGCAATGGTCTAGTTGCTTTTCCTATTAATGGAAATAGTATGGAACCCGTCATTCTTGATGGAGATATCGTTATCTGTAAAGAAATAAGTAGTGCCCGTGATGTAAGAGATAATGAAATATATGCAGTCAAATCCAATGGTTCACTTTGGGTGAAATATGTAAAACGTCTTTACAATATTCGTGGTAGAGTAGATCGCATCCGCTTGATTTCTGCCAATTATCTAGAGCACGACCCTTTTGATGAAGAGGTCAATGAATACACTAGACTTTACAAAGTCATCAGTCGCGTGAATAAACTTAGGTTTCGTTTACATTCCTGTTTATTTAAGTTAACTATTTATTGCAGAGCTATTCGCTCTATATCTATAGGCTTGCGTATGATTAATCAATGGTCATACGCAAGCACTAAAGAGCTGTCTTCTTTTTTCAAAGAAAGACATGAAAAAATAATTAGTCTCTCTAATTCTCAATATCCTGCTGTTTTTTTTGATTCATACTCCTGAGCCTTTTTGGTTCAGGAGTTTTTTTTGTCATATTTACGATGAAAAGCTTTTTAATTAGAATGTTAATTTGTGCATTTAAGCAAGTAAACTTACTTTTGCATTATTAATAATAGACACAGATATCATAACTAATCTACCAATGATTAAGAAAATAATAACATTGTCCCTCCTTACTATATTTACGTTAAGTCTTTTTGCCCAAGTAGATAAGAGAATCGCCAAATCGAATATCTCCTTAGATAATGTGCAACAAATCTTGATGCCATTACAAAATAATAAAGTTTTGTTGGAGGAAGAAATGACAATTAGAGCATCAAAAAAGAATAGAGCAGATCACTTTGCGGTTTCTTTAGAAGTCGATATCAACCCTCAAAAAGATGGCACTTGGGAAACTTTGCCAGATGGCAAAGAACTTTGGAAAATTCGAATCCATTCTAAAGAGGCTAAATCCTTAAATCTAGGATTTACAACCTATAATATGCCCAAAGGAGGCTCATTGATTTTGTATTCTGCTGACTATAAAATAGTAAGGGGTCCTTTTACGCCACATGACAATGAAGAACATGGTCAATTGTGGACGCCAGTGATAACAAGTGATGAAATAGTAATAGAAGTTCAGTTAGAAGCTGGAACAAAGGAAGCATTGGACTTGGACTTGAGTTATATCAATCATGATTTTATAGGCTTTGCAGCTATAGCATCGGGTGCTTGCAATCTTGATGTCATCTGTACTGAGGCAGACAATTGGGGAATCGTAGATGGTTATAGAGATATCATAAGGTCAGTAGCATATATTACAGTCAATGGCAATGCCAACTGTACCGGTTTTTTAATTAATAATACTGAGCGAGATTGTACGCCTTATTTTATGACAGCCGACCATTGTGGTATAAGTAATGGTAATGCAGGAGGTGTAGTGACCTATTGGAATTTTGAAAGCAGTTATTGCCGCCAACCCTTATCACCAGAAAGTGGGCAATCTGGCGACGGATTGCTAAACACATTTAATACAGGGGCTGTATTTAGAGCAGGTTGGGAACCATCAGATTTCACACTTCTAGAATTAGATGATGAAGTAAATCCAGAGGCTGTTCCTTATTTTCCAGGTTGGGATAGAAGAGAAGAGGTTCTACCAACAAGCGCAATAGCCGTGCATCACCCCAGTAATTGTGAAAAGAGAATTAGTTTTGAAGATGACCCACTCTATATCGGCGAGTGGGGTAGTGATGATGAAAACATACCAACTGGAGACCACCTAGTAGTCTCAGATTGGGATGTTGGGACAACAGAAGGGGGGTCATCAGGATCACCATTATTTAATCAAGATAAGTTAGTTGTTGGACAATTACATGGAGGCGGAGCTGCTTGTGGTAATAATTCATATGACATTTATGGCTGGATAGCCAAATCATGGGAAGGTGGTGGTACACCAGCAACGCGTTTGAAAGATTGGCTTGATCCCAACAATACAGGTGTCACTTCTATATCAGGAAAAGATTGTAGTTTTTCTATCGAAATATCAGAAGCTTTTTTCAATATATGTGCGCCAACAGATGTGGCAACTTTTGAGGTGACTATAGGTGAGAACTTTCCTGGACAGGTCAATTTGACTATTAATAATGTGCCTAATGGGGTAGTAGCTAACTTTGCTAATCCTACAGTTCAGCCTAACGCAAGTACTACCTTGATGATTTCAAATATAAGCAGTTTGACTACCGGTAGCTACGATATGATAATAGTAGGTACTGATGGCACAGAAACAGGGGAGTCTATTTTGACTCTAAATGTATACGAAGAAGTACCAAGCAATCCTGAGCTAACAGAACCTACTGATATGTTTACAAACGTATCTACTTTTCCTATGTACGAATGGATGATGGATGCAGCTGTTCAAACTTACGAAATAGAAATAGCTACAGATATGGCATTCAATAATATTGTAGATAGTGACAATAATCTTACAGATAATAATTATAGAGGCGCATTACTTCAATCAGATACAGATTATTATTGGAGAGTAAGAGGTGAAAATGTTTGTGGTGTAGGAACTTGGTCTATGGTTCATCAATTTAAAACAGCGCTTGTAATTTGTTCTTCAGATACTAGTTCAGATTTGCCTATAGATATTGATGATGCCAATCCCAATACCATAGTTGCTACAGTAGACATTCCTTTTAGTGGTAGTATTATAGACTTGAATATTGCCAATATCACAGGACTGCATACATGGTTAAGTGATTTGAGGATAGCACTAGTCAGTCCAATGGGCACAAGAGTCATTTTATTAGAGGGTTTATGTGGCGCCGAAGAGAATTTTAATATTGGTTTTGATGATCAAGCGATGTCCAATGTTATACCTTGCCCTTATAATGACGGTGGTACGTATCAACCTCTTGAAGCCTTATCTATTTTTAATGGAGAAGATCCTCAAGGGATATGGCAATTAGAAATCGAAGATGAATTTAGTCAAGATGGTGGTGTCTTACAGCAATTTGTTTTAGAAATATGTAGTAGCACAATAAATGACTTTAGCATTGCTACCTCTATCAATGAGGGGGAAATGTGTGTAGGAGAAGATTTTACTTTTGATGTGACACTTGGAAGTGGTTTTTCAGGCCCAGTGATGCTTACTGCAACTAATAATCCTTCCACAAATTTGGCTGTGTTTTTTCCAGTAGACCCTTTCGATTTATCTTCAGGACAAACCGTAACGGCTACTCTAAATGATTTGTCCAATTTAAGTTTAGGAACCAATACCATTACTTTCATTGCTACAGATGGCACCAATACAGGACAAAGTTATCCTGTTGTCGTCGAAGTTTTTGATACGCCTATAGCTACTACTTTGGGAACACCCAATAACGGTGCTACAGAAGTGATGATAGCTGACCAACAACTTTTTGCATGGCAAACCGTCAGTGGTATAGAAGATTATACTTTTGATTTGGCAACTGATAATCAATTTAACAATATAATAGTCAATGAAAATTTGAATGGCTCCATGTATATGAATAATACGATGTTGTCTGGAGAAACAACTTACTACTGGAGAGTGACCACGAATAATATATGTGGTAATACGGTATCAGAAATTTTTAGTTTTACAACCGAAGCAATGGTGGGTATCAATCAATTGCCTGAACAAACATTTTCTATCTTTCCAAATCCTGCCAAGAACCAAATCAATATTATTTTTAATCAAGAACTAGATGATGATTTTGATTTAGCATTGTATACCATTCATGGCAAAAGGATTTACCAGCAAAATTATTCAAATACGAATAAGACGATAAACTTAAATTTGTCACAGTACAATACAGGTATTTATATGCTAAAACTTCTTACAGATAGAGGTGCTTTGACCAAACGAATTATTATTCAAAAATAAAGAGAATCAACAGATTTGACCTAGATTATAAAAAAAGGAATAGAAATTAAAATTTTCTATTCCTTTTTTTACATGTAAAACTTCTGGCAACTTCAGCGAAAAAGAGTACTTTTGTACCCTTAAATAAACAACAATAGAATTAATATGGAGATATTTGCAAATAATCCAAATTTGAAATCATGGGTAGCAGGAGCTGAAGATAGTGATTTTCCCATTCAAAATTTGCCATTCGGTATTTTTCAAACATCCGAAAAAACGCCTAGAGCTGCCTCTGCTATAGGAGATAAGGTGATAGATTTGAGCGTTTTAGCCGAGCATGGTTTTTTTGAAGATTTGAAAATTGATACAAGCGTCTTTTCATCTAGATACTTGAATGACTTTATGGCACTAGGGAAAGAGAAAACTAGAGCCGTTCGCAATCGACTAGCAGAAATACTAGACACAGACCTTGACGAATGGGATGCTAGCGAATTGAAAGCATTTTTTCTGATACCTAAGTCAGAGGTTGAATTGTTGCTACCTATCAAAATAGGAGATTATACAGATTTTTATTCAAGCATCGAGCATGCTACCAATGTTGGTTCTTTGTTTAGAGACCCAGCCAATGCCTTGATGCCCAACTGGAAACACATTCCTGTAGGATATCATGGTAGGGCATCGTCTATTATCGTATCGGGCACGGATATTCACCGACCCAAAGGACAGCAACTACCAGCAGGGGCAGACAAGCCAGTTTATGGACCTTGCAAATTATTGGATTTTGAATTGGAAATGGGTTTTGTGATAGGCGGTCAGACAGAGGTAGGTGACTCGATTTCTACTGCTGAAGCAGAAGACTTTATTTTTGGCTTGATGTTGTTTAATGATTGGTCGGCAAGAGATATTCAAAAATGGGAGTATGTGCCATTAGGTCCCTTTTTGGGCAAAAATTTTGCATCAACCGTTTCGCCTTGGATTGTAACAATGGATGCGCTAGAACCGTTTAGAGTAGCAGGGCCGGAACAAGAACCCGAAGTACTGCCATATTTGAAATACGAAGGAAAGAAAAATTATGATGTTAAGTTAGAAGTAATCATAGAGACTGAAACGGGCGCAGAAAAAACCGTTTGTCAATCGAATTTCAAATATATGTATTGGAACATGTGTCAGCAATTGGCGCATCATACAGTGAATGGTTGCAATGTGAATGTAGGAGATATGTATGCTTCTGGCACCATAAGCGGAAAAACAGAAGATTCTTATGGATCAATGTTGGAAATAACTTGGAAAGGCACCAAACCTGTAGCGATGCCTGATGGAACGGAGCGAAAATTTATAAATGACGGAGATACTGTTATTATGAAAGGCTACTGCGAAAATAATGGAATAAGAATTGGCTTCGGAGACGTCACTGGAAAAATATTACCCGCAAAAGAAGATAAAGTATAAAAATGATTAGTTGATGAGATTTTATTCCATGAAAGCGATTACGTCCCCCAAGTGTGATACTATAGAATAAAGTTGATTAAGACGGCAAAACGATTGGCATTAAAACCATACATAAAAAGCCTTAGAAATTTTAGGGTTTGGCACCGATTTTTCGGAATTAGCCTTGCTGCTTTCTTGGTGATAAGTGCTATAACAGGAGTTTTATTATCCTTAAAGAAAGAAGTTTCCATTATTCAACCACCTACTCAAAAAGGAGTTAGTACCAATCTCTCCGATTGGAAATCCATAGAGGAAATAACACAATTAGCCGAAACGGCCTTCCATAAAACCTATCCAGAACAAGCTGCTAATAAGGTAGATAAACTGGATGTTCGTCCTTCCAAAGGCATTGTCAAAGTTTTATTCAAAAAAGGATATTGGGAAGTACAGGTAGATGGCACTAGTGGTGAAGTGAAATCTATAGCCAGACGGCATTCAGATTGGATTGAAGCCTTGCACGATGGTTCCATCATCGGTGATTGGTTCAAACTGATAAGTATGAATGTCATTGGATTTGGATTACTTTTTATGATTTGTACGGGATTGTGGTTGTGGTATGGTCCAAAAAAATATCGACAATGGAAAAAAGACAAGCTAAAAGAAGAAACTACTAAATAAGAAATCCAATCCCCAAAATCTTAATAAATACCTTTCTTGATGCGAAAGCTAATTCGTTTATTAATTCGTTTGTTTTTAGTATTATTATTAATACTGATAGTAATAATGATATTCAAGACGCTTACCTTTTCATCCAAACAAATTGATTCGATTAAAGAAATTCCTAAAATAGAAATTGACTCCAATGCAGTCAACCGATTTGCCGAGGCTATCCAATTAGAAACCGTAGCAACTCCAGCAAAGGTAGATACGGCTACCTTTCAACAATTGGTAGCATTAATCACACGAAACTATCCTTTAGTGCATCAGCAACTAGAGCGAAAAATCCTCAATGATTTTACCTTAATTTATAAATGGAAAGGCAAAGATAACCGTCTCAAACCCGTCTTACTCATGGGGCATACCGATGTAGTACCTGTAGAAGAAACGAGTATAGATGATTGGTCGGTACCACCTTTTAGTGGCGACATCAAAGATGGGATAATTTGGGGCAGAGGCACACTAGATGACAAGCTCAATGTGTTTGGTTTATTGGAAGCAATGGAGTATTTGCTACAACAAGATTTGTTACCTATCAGAGATATTTATTTCGTATTTGGTCACGATGAAGAAATAGGTGGCAACCTTGGAGCCGTAGCTGCAGCTCAATATTTTAAAGATAAAAATATACATTTTGACTTCGTGCTAGACGAAGGTCAAATGGTTTTGAATGATGCCTTAAAAGGGTTGGATAGTCCGCTAGCCATGATAGGCATTGCCGAAAAAGGATCTACTAATTTGACAATTTCTGTGCAACTTCAAAAGGGTGGACACTCCTCGATGCCACCTCCCGAAACCGCTGTTGGTATTCTTTCTGCAGCAATACATAAATTGCAGCAAAACCCTTTTCCCATGCGTGTAGACGGTGCTACTTTGAAACTATTTGAGCATGTAGGTCCCGAAATGAATTTATTATACAAAACGCTATTTGCCAATTTGTGGATCACTAAAGGGCTGATAAAGAGGCAATTAGGCAAAGACCCTGCGGCTAGCGCACTCATGAGAACGACCACTGCACCGACCATGATACGTGGCGGATTTAAAGAAAATGTCTTGCCCACGAGGGCTTCTGCCAAAATCAATTTTAGAATTATTCCTGGAGAGACAGTGAGTTCTGTGCGAAAATATGTTGCCGATATTATAAACGATGAGCGCGTTGTTGTACAGATAAGTAACCCCGGATTTTCAAATAATCCAATGCCCTTATCTGATACCGAAAGTTTTGGTTATGGTGTTATTCAGCGAACGGTTCAAGAGATATATCCCAATGTCGTAGTTGCTCCTTCCTTGGTCATAGCGGCTACAGATAGCAGGCATTTTGGAGAGGTGGCAGATAATATTTATCGATTCCAACCCCTACAATTAGATAGAAAAGACTTAACGAAATTTCATGGTATTGACGAATGTATAAGTGTTAAAAATTATGAAAGAGCCATTCGTTTTTATAGTCAATTAATTTTGAATATTGGGAAATAGTTAATCATTTCACAGCTGCATTTCTAACAATTCTATTTAATAATCTCGGAAAAAAACGTTTGATATAAATAGCGAGTATTTCACTTCTTCCAATATAAATTTCGTCCTTTTTTCGATAAGTTGCCTTAACAATTTTGCGTGCACAAACATCTGCTGCGATACCCTTTGCTGTTTTATCATCCATAATATTTCGTTTATCGCCCTTGGCATCCAAGGCATTACGAGAAATATCCGTTGCCACAAAACCAGGACAAACCATCAAAACATGCAAGCCATCATCGTGATGCTCAGCCCTTAAACTATCAAAAAAACCATGTAGCGCATGCTTGGCCGCAGCATAACCAGAGCGAAGGGGCGACGAAAATTTTCCCATCAGACTAGAGAGTACTACTATTTGTCCCGTCTTTCTTTGTACAAAATGTGGTAGTAGTGCCTTGGTCAATGCCACCGTACCAAAATAATTGACACCCATCAATTTTCTATAAACATTCATATCGGTTTCCAAAACCGTAGCGCGCTGACTGATGCCACCATTATTGACAAGGACATCCACCTGTCCTGTGAAGGCCACCGCTTGTGCCACCTTGCTGGGCATCTCGGCTTCATCCAATAAATCCAAAGCTAGTACCTTTACTTTATCGGGATTTGCGCAGCGTGATTTTACTTCATGAAGCACACTTTCTCTACGTGCAGATAAAATGAGATGTGCGCCCTCGTTCGCGTAAGCTATCGCCATTTGTTCGCCAATTCCAGAAGAAGCTCCCGTTATCCAAACCGTTTTATTTTCAAATTTCATAGTTGTTTTTTAGACTTTCCAAACATACGGATATTCAAGGAATTAATGTGATAATGAATTAATGTTTCAATAGATAAGCTAAGTATAGACAAGGTATCAACGTTTAAAGGAATCAATTAGTGAATAATAGTTGTATTTCATTTGATGCACTGCCGTTTTTTTTTTACCTTCCTTATTCATACAAAACGAGAAAACACATGTTAGTAAAAACATACGCTAGTGCCGTGCACGGGGTAGATGCTACCACAATAACGGTAGAAGTAAATGCAGGGGGCAATGTAGCGGCTGGCTCCCAATTTTATTTTTTAGTAGGCTTACCCGACAATGCGGTCAAGGAAGGTTATCAACGCATAGAAGCAGCTATCAACAATATAGGTTTTAGAGTACCTCGCCTCAAATTGGTGGTGAATATGGCACCCGCCGATCTCAAAAAAGAAGGGTCTGCCTATGATTTACCAATTGCCTTGGGCATATTGGGTGCCACTAATCAAATCAATACAGAGGAGCTTGATAAATACATTATGATGGGAGAGCTATCCTTAGACGGCTCCCTCCGACCCATCAAAGGTGCATTGCCAATAGCCGTTCAGGCACGCAAAGAAAAATTCAAAGGATTTATAGTTGCCAAGCAAAACGCAAGAGAGGCAGCCATCGTCAATGACCTAGATGTGTATGGTGTAGATAGTTTAAAAGATGCCATTGATTTGATTAATGGGGAGTTGGATTTGAAACCCACTTTTGTGGAAACGCGAGATGAATTTATGCAAAGTAAACATGAATTTGCGGTTGATTTTTCGGATGTAAAAGGTCAGGAAAATATAAAACGTTCGCTTGAAATAGCCGCTGCAGGTGGTCACAACGTCATCTTAATAGGACCTCCGGGAGCAGGAAAAACGATGCTTGCAAGAAGACTGCCCACTATCCTTCCTTCACTCAATTTGCATGAAGCATTGGAAACCACAAAAATACACTCTGTTGCGGGCGTACTTCCATCAGGTTCGTCATTAGTTGCGACAAGACCATTTCGATCACCGCATCATACCATAAGTGATGTGGCTTTGGTCGGTGGTGGTTCCAATCCTATGCCAGGAGAAATTTCTTTGGCGCACAATGGGGTTTTATTTTTAGATGAATTACCAGAATTTAAACGCACTGTATTGGAGGTATTGAGGCAGCCAATGGAAGAGCGAAGGGTAACGATATCTAGAGCAAAGATAACTGTAGATTATCCTTCAAGTTTTATGTTGGTGGCCTCAATGAATCCATGTCCTTGTGGTTATTATAATCATCCCGAAAAAGATTGCGTTTGCGGAACTGGGCAAGTCAAAAATTATTTGAATAAAATATCAGGGCCATTATTAGATAGAATTGATTTGCATGTAGAAGTCACGCCAGTCTCCTATGACCAACTGACAAGCAATGAAAGAGCTACCGAAACGAGTACAGATATAGCCGCTAGGGTAACCAAAGCACGCGAAATACAAACCGAACGATTTAAGGATTATAAAGACATCAATTGCAATGCGCAGATGCCAAGTCGTATGGTTAGAGAAATATGTACCATCAATCAGGCGGGATTGGTTTTGTTGAAAACGGCGATGAAAAAATTGAAATTATCGGCAAGAGCTTATGATAGAATACTGAAAGTAGCGCGTACGGCTGCCGATTTGAACAGCAGTCCAGATATAAAAATAGAGCATATAGCAGAAGCGGTGCATTTCAGGAGTTTGGATAGAGAAGGTTGGGCAGGGTAAGGTATTTGTAATATTAGGGTAAAAAATTATAATATTGACAATCAAAGGCTTTTTTATTGTAAAATCAATAATTAATCTAAAAAGAACTCCTAAAGGAAACTTTTTTGAAGCAGCGACAGTTAGTGTAATTGAAAATACTATTGGAATCAGTTTATAGAAAAATTGAAAAATTTATATCTTTATGATTGTAATGGCTAAAAATAAGTACGACGAGATTTTTGAAAATGAATTTCTGCCACATGCAGAAGCGCTCAACACATTTGCTTATCACCTCACCTACAACGAGGCTGATGCTGATGATCTCGTGCAAGAAACTTATATGAAAGCCTACAGATTTATCCATAAGTATGTAGAGGGGACCAATGCCAAAGCCTGGTTGTTTAAGATTTTGAAGAATGCTTTTATTAATGAGTATCGAAAAAAAGTAAAACAACCTACCAAAGTAGATATAGATGAACTGATTGTTTTGGATGGTAGTGAAGGTGCTACAGATTCTATTACGGATTTGAGAATCGAGATGTTTGATCAGATGATGGGAGACGAAGTCACTATGGCTATCAACTCACTTCCCGTAGATTCCAAAACGGTGATTTTACTTTGGACATAGAAGGATTTACCTATGAAGAAATTGCGAAAATCATAGATAAGCCCATCGGTACGGTAAGGTCGAGATTGCACAGAGCGAGAAATTTGCTAAAAAATGTATTGAAAGAATATGCCGAAGACTTAGGTTACGGCAAAAAAGAAGAGTAAGTAATTACTCTTCTTTATTTTTATAGACTTATTATAGACAATTTATTTATTAACTACTAATCTAATATTGAATTCCTTTATGCAGTATAATCAATCCTACAACTTAGCCAATCCGTTTTCGTTTATTGTTTTTATACCCAGTAGTATAAGTGGCAATAGTCAGTGGACAGGGCAAACTTGTTTTTGTGATTGTAAAGTATGCTAAAGCGATTAAAAACCTCAACTAGCTTAGTGAAAAAAAAATACAATGATGAATCAACAAAATTATAAGAACCTCGCCGAAAAAGTCACAATGTACTTAGACAATGAATTGACCAAAGAAGCAGAAAGAGATTTGTTGATAGAAATAAAAGAAAATCCAGCTTATTACGAATTATTAAATAGGGAAAAATCATTTAGAGAATTTATAAAAAGTCGCGTTCAGCGAAGACCTGTTTCACCCGCTCTTATCCAATCCATCAAAGAAAAGATTAAAGTTTCCACTCCACCAATAGGTTAAGTATTCAGTTTTGTGGCTTGATAAAAATTCATAATGTATCGGTTATGACGGTCATTGGTATAGCTATGTGTGATACCTTATGATGATGTGCATTTAGTAAGGCGATTTTTCTTATAATTTACACTAATTCTATGCTTGTTCAACCCTTCCCTTTCTCACTCTTTTTGCCACCATGCCTTTGCTTGGTAAACTTGGCAAAAGCAGCGCATGTCCTTGCAAGGACAGGGAATGAATTTCGACTGAAAGGAGAAAGGAATGGAAGAATTGAACACGTAAGAACAACTACATAAGTTTTACTTATCAAACCATACAGGTGCATCATCATCGGGTTCGCCATTGTAGTTAATGGTGATTTCTTCACCTGCCTTAATGTCTTTAATACAATGAATATCTAAAGTATTGTTATTAAAATCGCCTTTGTAGATGGCATTGGGTTGATATGAATGGTTATAGATAGAGCCAAAGCCTAGTGCGATAGCACATCTATCTTCCTTTTCACCCAGAGGAAATAAAAGTCATGTAGATAGGTTTGATGAATAGTTTCCAACTCATCGGAGGGGATACAATGACTGGCAAAATTCTATAATTTCGCCCTTTAAAATATCTTTGCCTGCAAAAACGCCTCGTCCATGTATATCACTTACAGCCACAAATAAATGTGGATTACGCTGACTCATTTAGATAAATTAGTTGTTAGAATTAAAGTTGTTTTCTAGACCAAAAATAAGAAAAGCTAATTTTACACCCAAGAAAATATCATTTTTTTGCCAAATAAACTCCACCCAATATCATGCCCATACCTATAAAGTGAAATACAGTAATGACTTCTCCATCCCACGCACCCCAAGCTAAGGCTACAATCGGTATCATATACGCCACCGTTGACGCAAAAAGGGCATTGGTCATGTGGACCAATTTATAAAAAAGTAAGGAAGAAAAAACGGTGCTTGCTAAAGCTAAAGTGGTAATATAACCCAATGATTCCCAACCTTAGGATGAGTCGTTATTACTTCAAAAACATTGGTTGTACACAAATATAATAAGGTGGGAATACCAATCATGGTAAAGGCCACTACGTTTATCGTTAAAGGGTCAACCTCTTGAGATAAGTACCAACGGTATTGACACTAATCGCATAAAAAACCGTTGCCAAAACGACATAAAGGCTGTACCACAAATTTTTGGAACCACCCAAATCTTCGCCAAATAGCACTAAAATAAAAGCACCACTAGACCTACGATGACGCCAAAAAAGTTGGACCTGGACCATTTGAATTGACTTCTAAAAATGAGGATGCCCAAAATAAAAGTAAAAACGGGTGTCAATGAATTGAGTACACCCGACACGGAACTGCTTATTTGAGTCTGTGCCAAAGGATATAAAAAAGAAGGAATACCGCTTCCCGACAAACCGACAATAAGCATATATTTTAAATCCTTACGATTAACTTTAGATATGATTTTGAAAATAAATGGCATGAAAGCCAAAGCAGATATACCTATGCGCAATAGCCCAACTTGCATAGAAGAAAAAACAACTAAGCCTTTTTTGATTAAAATAAAACTGCTTCCCCACACCAAGCAAAGTACCAACAATATCAACCAACTTTGCCAACCTATTTTTTTGTTTGTCATTATTTATTGCCCTCCTAGTTGTCTGGCTTTTGCCGCATCTTGTTGTGCTGCTGCCGTGTTGCCCATAGTCTGGTGCGCTATTGAGCGATTGCTATAATAGGAAGCAACGTTGGGATTAAGTTGAATCGCTCTATTGTGATCTTGCATGGCCTTATCATGCTGATTCAAATTGGTATAGCAAATCCCTCTCATGCTCAATAGGTCATGTGCATCGGGCTTAAAGCTTAGGATGCGTGATAAATCATTAAGCGCGTCTTGATACTTTCTTTGTTGAAAAAATATTAAGGCGCGATTGGACAATGCGTCTGCAAAATAATTATCAATTTCAATAGCTTGATTGAGGTCTACTAAGGCCTTGTCGTACTGACTCCGTTTTGCATATATAGCACCTCTTGCCGAAAGTGCTTTGGCATTTTTGGGTTCTAAAGAAAGTGCTTTATCATAATCAGGCAAGGCTAGATTATCCTTATTTTGATTAAAATAAATATTGCCTCTATTTTGATAAGCACTGGCATATTTGGGGTTGGAATTGATGGCTTTTTCAAAATCTTGAAAGGCACCATTTATATCGCCATTTCGCTTGCGCCAAATCCCTCTATTATTGAGTGGCAAAGCCAAATAAGGATTTAATTTTCCATTGCTCAAAGCTTCTTTTTTAATGACATCAGAAAAGATGGTTCCACTATTTTTCCAGACGCCAGCTCTGTTGAATGACAAAGCAGTCATCAGCAATACAAAAGCCAAACCAGCATATTGAGCAGGTTGCTCACCAATCTTTTTGCCAACAAAATTTTCTAATAAATAACCTATCATGATAAACCAACCAATAGCAGAAATGTAAACATATCTATCCGCCATTATTACATCACGTACCGACAAAATTTGCGTAAGCATAGTCAATCCAATATTGAAAGCAAAAAATAATAAGGCGAAAGCAATGGTTCGATTTCCTTTTCGCAAGGCCACCACAAAGGCAGCAATCATACCTAAG
>CANNZV010005169.1:0-30393 GCA_947561585.1 Caprella mutica | reverse complement strand
CTATATACAGTAAGGGATCTATTTACAGCGAAGGATCAATCTACAGCAAAGGATCTATCTACAGTGAAGGATCTATCTACAGCATAGGATCTATCTACAGCAAAGGATCTATCTACAGTAAGGGATCATTTTGCAGCGAAGGATCAATCTACAGCAAAGGATCTATTTACAGCGAAGGATCGATCTACAGCAAAATATCTATCAACAGCAAAGGATCTATCTACAGCAAAGGATCTATCTACAGTCAGGGATTTATCTACTGCAACGGTTCTATCTACAGCAAAGGATTAATCTACAGTTAAGAATCTATCTTAAGCAAAGGATCTATCTACAGCAAAGGATCTATCTAAAGCCAATGATCTATCTACAACAAAGGATCTAATTACAGCAGAGGAACTTTATACAGCAAAGGATCAATCTACAGCAAAGGATCTATCTACATTAAAGTAATCTATCTGCAGTAAGAGATCTATCTACAGCAAAGCATCTATCTGCAGCAAAGGCTCTCTCTACAGCAAAGGATCTATCGACAGTAAAGGATCTATCTACAGCAAAGGATCCATCTACAGCAAAGGATCTGTTCACAGCAAAGGATCTATCTACAACAAAGAATTTATCTACAGCAAAGAATATATGTTCAGAAAAGAATCTATAAACAGCAGAGGATCTATCTACAGCGAAGGATCTATCTACAGTAAATGAACTATATACAGCAAAGTATATATCTACAGTTAAGGATCTATCAACAGCAAAGGATCTATCTACAGCAAAAGATCTATTAACAGCAAAAGTTCTATATTCTGCAACGGATCTATCTACAGCAAAGGATCTATCTACAGGAAAGTATCTATCTACAGCAAAGGATCTATCTACAGCAAAGGATTTATCTACAGCAAATGATTCATCTACAGCAAAGGATCAATCTATAGCAAAAGATATATCTAGAGTAATGGAACTCTATACAGGCAAAGGATTCATTTACAGCAAAGGATCTATCTACAACAAATGATCTATCTACAGCAAAGGATCTATTTATAGCGGAGAATCTTTCTACAGCAAAGGATCTACTACAGCAAAGGATCTATCTACAGCAAAGGATCTTTCTACAATATGTGCTCTATTTACAGCAAAGGATCTATCTACAGCAAAAGATCTATCTACAGCAAATGATCAATCTATAGCAAAGGATATATCTACAATAATGGAACTCTATACAGCCAAAGGATTCATTTACAGCAAAGGATCTATCTACAACATATGATCTATCTACAGCAAAGGATCTATTTACAGCGGAGAATCTTTCTACAGCAAAGGATCTACTACAGCAAAGAATATATGTTCAGAAAAGAATCTATAAACAGCAGAGGATCTATCTACAGCGAAGGATCTATCTACAGTAAATGAACTATATACAGCAAATGATCCATCTACAGTTAAGGATCTATCAACAGCGAAGGATCTATCTACAGCAAAAGATCTATTAACAGCAAAAGTTCTATATTCTGCAAAAGATCTATCTACAGCAAAGGATCTATCTACAGGAAAGTATCTATCTACAGCAAAGGATCTATCTACAGCAAAGGATTTATCTACAGCAAAGGATCCATCTACAGCAAAGGATCTATCTTCAGCAAAGGATCTTTCTACAGAATAGGATCTATCTACAGCAAAGGATCTTTTAAAATATGTGCTCTATTTACAGCAAAGTATCTATCTACAGATATAGATCTATCAACGGCAAATGATCAATCTATAGCAAAGGATATATCTACAGTAATGGAACTCTATACAGCCAAAGGATTAATTTACAGCAAAGGATCTATTTACAACAAATGATCTATCTACAGCAAAAGATCTATTTATAGCGGAGAATCTTTCTACAGCAAAGGATCTACTACAGCAAAGGATCTATCTTCAGCAAAGGATCTATTTACAGTAAGGGATCTATTTACAGCGAAGGATCAATCTACAGCAAAGGATCTATCTACAGCAAAGGATCTATCTACAGCATAGGATCTATCCACAGCAAAGGATCTATCTACAGTAAGGGATCTTTTTGCAGCGAAGGATCAATCTACAGCAAAGGATCTATTTACAGCGAAGGATCGATCTACAGCAAAGGATCTATCTACAGCAAAGGATCTATCTACAGCAAAAAATCTATCTACAGTCAAGGATTTATCTACTGCAAAGGATCTATCTACAGCAAAGGATTAATCTACAGTTAAGGATCTATTTACAGCAAAAGATCTTTCTACAACAGAGGATCTTTCTACATTAAAGGATCTATCTACAGCAAATGATCTATCTACAGCAGAGTGATCTATCTACAGAAAATGATCTATCTACAGCAAAGAATCTATCTACACCAAATGATATTTCTACAGCGAAAGATCTGTCAACAGCAAAGGATCTTTCTACTGCAAAGGATCTATTTACAGCAGAAGATCTTTCTACAGCAGAGGATCTTTCTACAGCAAAGTATCTCTCTACAGCAAAGGATCAATTTAGAGTATTGGATATATCAACAGCAAAGGTTTTATCAACAGTAATGGATCTATCTACAGAAAAGGATCTATCTACAGAGAAGGATTTATCTACAGCGAAGGATCTATCTACAGCAAAGGATCTATCTACAGCAAAGAATCTATCTACGGGAAAAGATTTTTCATTTATTTATAGCAAAGGATCTTAGATCTATTTACAGCAAAGGATCTATCTACTATAAAGATCTATCTACTACAAAAGATCTATCTACAGCAAAGGATCTATCTACATTAAAGGATCTATCTACAGCAATGGATCAATCTACAGCGAAGGATTTATCTTCAGCAAAGGATCTTTCTACAGAATAGGATCTATCTACAGCAAAGGATCTATCTACAGCAAAGGATCTATCTACAATATGTGATCTATTTACAGCAAAGGATCTATCTACAGCTGAGGTTCTATCTACAGCAAATGATGAATCTATAGCAAAGGATATATCTACAGTGAAAGAACTCTATACAGCCAAAGGATCCATTTACAGCAAAGGATCTATCTACAACAAAGTATCTATCCACAGCAGTGGATCTATTTATAGCGGAGAATCTTTCTACAGCAACGGATCTATCTCCAGCAAAGGATCTTTCTACAGAATAGGATCTATCTACAGCAAAGGATCTATCTACAATATATGATATATTTACAGCAAAGGATCAATCTACAGCTAAGGATTTATCTACAGTAAAGGAACTCTATACAGCCAAAGGATCCATTTACAGCAAAGGCTCTATCTACAACAAAGGATCTATCTACAGCAATGGATCTATTTATAGTGGAGAATCTTTCTACAGCAAAGGATCTACTACAGCAAAGGATCTATCTTCAGCAAAGGATCTATCTAGAGCAAAGGATCTATCTACAGCAAAGGACCTATCTAAAGTAAGGGATCTATTTACAGCAAAGGATCAAACTACAGCAAAAGATCTATCTACAGCAAAGGATCTATCTACAGCATAGGATCTATCTACAGCAAAGGATCTACTTACAGCAAAAGATCTATCTACAGCAAAAGATCTATCTACAGCAAAGGATCTATCTACAACAAATGATCTATCTACAGCAAAGGATCTATTTATAGCGGAGAATCTTTCTACAGCAAAGGATCTAATACAGTAAAGGATCTATCTTCAGCAAAGGATCTATCTACAGCTAAGGATCTATCTACAGAAAAGGACCTATATACAGTAAGGGATCTATTTACAGCGAAGGATCAATCTACAGCAAAGGATCTATCTACAGTGAAGGATCTATCTACAGCATAGGATCTATCTACAGCAAAGGATCTATCTACAGTAAGGGATCATTTTGCAGCGAAGGATCAATCTACAGCAAAGGATCTATTTACAGCGAAGGATCGATCTACAGCAAAATATCTATCAACAGCAAAGGATCTATCTACAGCAAAGGATCTATCTACAGTCAGGGATTTATCTACTGCAACGGTTCTATCTACAGCAAAAGATTAATCTACAGTTAAGAATCTATCTTAAGCAAAGGATCTATCTACAGCAAAGGATCTATCTAAAGCCAATGATCTATCTACAACAAAGGATCTAATTACAGCAGAGGAACTTTATACAGCAAAGGATCAATCTACAGCAAAGGATCTATCTACATTAAAGTAATCTATCTGCAGTAAGAGATCTATCTACAGCAAAGCATCTATCTGCAGCAAAGGCTCTCTCTACAGCAAAGGATCTATCGACAGTAAAGGATCTATCTACAGCAAAGGATCCATCTACAGCAAAGGATCTGTTCACAGCAAAGGATCTATCTACAACAAAGAATTTATCTACAGCAAAGAATATATGTTCAGAAAAGAATCTATAAACAGCAGAGGATCTATCTACAGCGAAGGATCTATCTACAGTAAATGAACTATATACAGCAAAGTATATATCTACAGTTAAGGATCTATCAACAATATAAGCTCTATTTACAGCAAAGGATCTATCTACAGCAAAAGATTTATCTACAGCAAATGATCAATCTATAGCAAAGAATATATCTACAGTAATGGAACTCTATACAGCCAAAGGATTCATTTACAGCAAAGGATCTATCTACAACAAATAATCTATCTACAGCAAAGGATCTATTTATAGCGGAGAATCTTTCTACAGCAAAGGATCTAATACAGCAAAGGATCTATCTACAACAAATGATCTATCTACAGCAAAGGATCTATTTATAGCGGAGAATCTTTCTACAGCAAAGGATCTAATACAGTAAAGGATCTATCTTCAGCAAAGGATCTATCTACAGCTAAGGATCTATCTACAGAAAAGGACCTATATACAGTAAGGGATCTATTTACAGCGAAGGATCAATCTACAGCAAAGGATCTATCTACAGTGAAGGATCTATCTACAGCATAGGATCTATCTACAGCAAAGGATCTATCTACAGTAAGGGATCATTTTGCAGCGAAGGATCAATCTACAGCAAAGGATCTATTTACAGCGAAGGATCGATCTACAGCAAAATATCTATCAACAGCAAAGGATCTATCTACAGCAAAGGATCTATCTACAGTCAGGGATTTATCTACTGCAACGGTTCTATCTACAGCAAAGGATTAATCTACAGTTAAGAATCTATCTTAAGCAAAGGATCTATCTACAGCAAAGGATCTATCTAAAGCCAATGATCTATCTACAACAAAGGATCTAATTACAGCAGAGGAACTTTATACAGCAAAGGATCAATCTACAGCAAAGGATCTATCTACATTAAAGTAATCTATCTGCAGTAAGAGATCTATCTACAGCAAAGCATCTATCTGCAGCAAAGGCTCTCTCTACAGCAAAGGATCTATCGACAGTAAAGGATCTATCTACAGCAAAGGATCCATCTACAGCAAAGGATCTGTTCACAGCAAAGGATCTATCTACAACAAAGAATTTATCTACAGCAAAGAATATATGTTCAGAAAAGAATCTATAAACAGCAGAGGATCTATCTACAGCGAAGGATCTATCTACAGTAAATGAACTATATACAGCAAAGTATATATCTACAGTTAAGGATCTATCAACAGCAAAGGATCTATCTACAGCAAAAGATCTATTAACAGCAAAAGTTCTATATTCTGCAACGGATCTATCTACAGCAAAGGATCTATCTACAGGAAAGTATCTATCTACAGCAAAGGATCTATCTACAGCAAAGGATTTATCTACAGCAAATGATCCATCTACAGCAAAGGATCAATCTATAGCAAAAGATATATCTAGAGTAATGGAACTCTATACAGGCAAAGGATTCATTTACAGCAAAGGATCTATCTACAACAAATGATCTATCTACAGCAAAGGATCTATTTATAGCGGAAAATCTTTCTACAGCAAAGGATCTACTACAGCAAAGGATCTATCTACAGCAAAGGATCTTTCTACAATATGTGCTCTATTTACAGCAAAGGATCTATCTACAGCAAAAGATCTATCTACAGCAAATGATCAATCTATAGCAAAGGATATATCTACAATAATGGAACTCTATACAGTAGGGTGGCTCGTTTTTGGGGGGTAAAACCAAAATTTTGGAAATGCGTTTGTCCTTAGTGCAGAAAAGTGGCCAAATGGTGTAAAAACATTACATGAAAAATTTCAGGGCAATCGGAGGCCGTCTTCCGTTGCCGGAATGCCGATATATTTTAAATAATAAAAAATAATTTTTTTTAGGCATTTTTTCAACTTTTTGCATTTTTTTCGTATGTAACGCGCTGAAACTTGTCTGTCCTTAGTTTTTAATCTGTGCATATATAAATTCCCGATGTTCATTCAAAATTTCAATATATTTCATGAATATTTAGGGTTGCCGAAAGCCGCAAAACTATTTTTATACCAATTTTGCATTAAAATATACATGCTAACTATAGTATCAGGCTTCGACCATGAACTAAATATATATTTTCAAATGTTTGATATTCAGATAATAATATCCTAAATCAATTACATAAAATAAATGTGACAGAAATAAATTTATCACACAGTGAACAGGTTTGGACAGCGGCTGTGACTTGTTACAACAAGTTTGATCGTGTTCCTTGCAATGATGCAAATGTCCTACTCCCCTGATCAGTAGTTCGTACACAGTCGTGCAGTGAGGGTGTGTTGTTCGTTGCATTAAGATGGCTCAGACAACTCGTCGGTCATTTGAATTCCCTCTGTTTAATCATGTTTGTGATATTAAACGAAATCAATTGCCAACGTATGAAGATGTAATTAAATGTATGCTATACAGAAAAAAAGAAACATTAATTGAAAATAATGGACAATATCCTTCTATCAAGAGCATTGTTAATAAATTAGCTAATGACATTATGGAAATATATAAAAGTGCTTCCATACCTTGTGTTAGTGTCCAACGAATTAGTAAGCAATTGCAAGATTATCATGACAAATATCGAAACCTCATGCGTTCTTATGGATCTCGTAACAGTAAAAGTTATGAAGATAAAGTGAAAACATTTGAGGAGCATTCAAAGCAATTGTTTGACTTTTCAAGCTGTAAATGTGCTCTTATTAATGATTGTAAATGTGATAAAGAGAAAAAGGTACCAGACATAGAAAAGTCGTTTCTACTAGATCAGAGAGGTGAACGACAAATGATTATAGGCTCTATTGATAAAATGAAAACAAATGAACTTAAGAGAAGAGAATCGAGAAAACGACGTAGAGACATAGTAGCAGAACTAGCAGATCCTGTGCCTTCAACCAGCACAGTGATTGTTTCAGGTAGTGAGGGAACAGAGAGCTCTGGCAGTGGAACATACACCGATGATGAATTTTTACCAGCCAAGTCTTCACTCAAGAGATTTTGCCCAGGATTGGCCACAGCAGAATGTGATGCAGAAGAAACCGCACACAACTCCTTAACAAAAACAAAGTCTCTGCCATTTTTTGCAGAGGCTTGTGACAGAGTTGGTATCTCAGATCGTGGAGCAGCCCTCATTTCAACATCTTTGCTGGAAGATATCGGAGTCCTAAAAAAAAGTTCCTCCGACAACATCATTGACAGGTATAAGTAATCATTTATTATCAATTTAGTTTAATAATATTGCAATTAATAAATTAAGTTATTTCATATATATTATGTATGGTAATAGCGTAACTTTATTTCTATTGACCAACAACTTTCTTACAGGCATAAAGTTCACCGAGAAAGGGTACATCGTCGGCAAGATCATTCCATTGTTACAGAAGTGCAAAGAATTACAAGTGTATATTTTGATGGGAAGAGAGATGTATCTCTGGTAAACAAAAAAGATGGTAGGAAATATTATAAGAAGAAAGTATCAGAAGAACACATTTGTCTGATAAGTGAACCAGGAGCAACATATGTAGGACACTTTGCTCCTATTAACGGAACTTCACGAAGTATCCATCAAGGAATAATGGAGTTTGCAAAGAATAATAGCATCTCATTTGAATCACTGATAGCAATTGGCTGCGACGGAACTAATGTTAATACAGGAACGAAAGGGGGCGTCATAAAACTAATGGAAGATTCGTTGGGGCGACCAGTTCATTGGTTCATTTGCATGCTACATGCAAATGAACTGCCGTTGCGCCATCTTTTCTCATCACTTGATGGAAAAACATCAGGACCCCGATGCTTCACCGGACCTGTAGGAAAACTTTTACACAAGTGCGAGTCACGGTCAATAGTTAACTTTGCTCCTATATCAGTCCCTCTCATAACAACAGACAAAAGAGACATCAGCACAGATCAGAAGTATCTTTTGGAGATTCACCAAGCAGTTTCGAGCGGTGAAGTGTCAGAAGATCTTGCCAAACGCTCTCCTGGTAGCCTGAACCATGCAAGATGGCTTACAACGGCCAACAGGATTCTCAGGTTGTATGTCAGTACTGAAGACCCTACACACAATTTAAAAACATTGGCCAACTTTCTGATGGAGGTCTACATTCCGATGTGGTTTAACATAAAATCTAATCCCCATGTTAAATTTGGTGCGAAGCATATATACGAAACACTTAGGCTAATGAAAGCTCAAACTGAAGAGGTACAAACAATAGTATTACCAGTATTGCAAAGAAATGCCTATTTTGCACACCCTGAGAGTGTTCTGCTTGCGATGGTGACAGACGAAAGACAACATGTTCGTGAACTAGCATGGAGAAGAATAAAGAACAGTCGCGTAACAACCAGACCTGCTTCTGAACATGTGCGACAGTTCAAAATACCACAACTTCTTCTGGATTGCAATGAGTATTATAATATGATATTATGGCAGTCGACAAATGTAACGGAACCTCCGATTACCATGGGGATCTCTGACCAAGAGTTGGATGAATACATTAAAGACAAGCATCTGTTTGTGATAGAGAAGTATCCCCTCCACACACAGGCGGTAGAAAGGGCCATCAAAGTAGTGAGCGAGGCTTCAAATCAAGTCTGCGGCCATGAGACAAGAGAGGGATTCATCAAGTCTCGTCTTGCGTCAAGAGGACGCATCTCTGTTTTTGAATCAAAGAAAGATTACCCCATATTGTAATATGGTAAATTAGTACATACCGTTAAGATCAAAGGAAATCATATATGTTAATTTTATATGTTCTTACATGCATTTTTTTGTTACTGTATTTGATGATGTCGTATAGTTAAACAGTAGTTAGTATATATATTTCAAAGATAGATTACCCCATATTTTAATATGGTAAATTAGTACGTAATAGCATACCGTTAAGATCAAAGGAAATCATATATGTTTATTTTATATGTTCTTACATGCATTTTTTTGTTATTATATTCGATGATGTCGTATAATAAAACAGTAGTTAACATATTTGTTTGAATCTTACCTAATTTAACATGTTTAAATAGCTGTTGAAACAATTCATTTAGTGACGTTTTCAAATAATAAGGTAAAAATTCGTTTAAAAAGTAGTTATTGGTAATTCGGCAACCCTAAATATCCATGAAATATATTGAGATTTTGAAAGAACATCGGTAAATTATATATGTACAGATTAAACACTAAGGGCAAGCAAGTTTTAGCGCTTAACATACGAAAAAAATGAAAAAATTAAAAAAAATGCCTAAAAAATTTTTTTCTTTATTATTTAATATATATCGGCGTACAGGCAACGGAAGACGTCCTCCGATCGCCCTGAAATTTTGTATGCAATGTTTTTACACCATTTGGCCACTTTCCCGCACTAAGGACAAACGAAATTCCAAAATTTTGGTTTTCGAGCCACCCTACTATACAGCCAAAGGATTCATTTACAGCAAAGGATCTATCTACAACATATGATCTATCTACAGCAAAGGATCTATTTACAGCGGAGAATCTTTCTACAGCAAAGGATCTACTACAGCAAAGAATATATGTTCAGAAAAGAATCTATAAACAGCAGAGGATCTATCTACAGCGAAGGATCTATCTACAGTAAATGAACTATATACAGCAAATGATCCATCTACAGTTAAGGATCTATCAACAGCGAAGGATCTATCTACAGCAAAAGATCTATTAACAGCAAAAGTTCTATATTCTGCAAAAGATCTATCTACAGCAAAGGATCTATCTACAGGAAAGTATCTATCTACAGCAAAGGATCTATCTACAGCAAAGGATTTATCTACAGCAAAGGATCCATCTACAGCAAAGGATCTATCTTCAGCAAAGGATCTTTCTACAGAATAGGATCTATCTACAGCAAAGGATCTTTTAAAATATGTGCTCTATTTACAGCAAAGTATCTATCTACAGATATAGATCTATCAACGGCAAATGATCAATCTATAGCAAAGGATATATCTACAGTAATGGAACTCTATACAGCCAAAGGATTAATTTACAGCAAAGGATCTATTTACAACAAATGATCTATCTACAGCAAAAGATCTATTTATAGCGGAGAATCTTTCTACAGCAAAGGATCTACTACAGCAAAGGATCTATCTTCAGCAAAGGATCTATTTACAGTAAGGGATCTATTTACAGCGAAGGATCAATCTACAGCAAAGGATCTATCTACAGCAAAGGATCTATCTACAGCATAGGATCTATCCACAGCAAAGGATCTATCTACAGTAAGGGATCTTTTTGCAGCGAAGGATCAATCTACAGCAAAGGATCTATTTACAGCGAAGGATCGATCTACAGCAAAGGATCTATCTACAGCAAAGGATCTATCTACAGCAAAAAATCTATCTACAGTCAAGGATTTATCTACTGCAAAGGATCTATCTACAGCAAAGGATTAATCTACAGTTAAGGATCTATTTACAGCAAAAGATCTTTCTACAACAGAGGATCTTTCTACATTAAAGGATCTATCTACAGCAAATGATCTATCTACAGCAGAGTGATCTATCTACAGAAAATGATCTATCTACAGCAAAGAATCTATCTACACCAAATGATATTTCTACAGCGAAAGATCTGTCAACAGCAAAGGATCTTTCTACTGCAAAGGATCTATTTACAGCAGAAGATCTTTCTACAGCAGAGGATCTTTCTACAGCAAAGTATCTCTCTACAGCAAAGGATCAATTTAGAGTATTGGATATATCAACAGCAAAGGTTTTATCAACAGTAATGGATCTATCTACAGAAAAGGATCTATCTACAGAGAAGGATTTATCTACAGCGAAGGATCTATCTACAGCAAAGGATCTATCTACAGCAAAGATTCTATCTACGGGAAAAGATTTTTCATTTATTTATAGCAAAGGATCTTAGATCTATTTACAGCAAAGGATCTATCTACTATAAAGATCTATCTACTACAAAAGATCTATCTACAGCAAAGGATCTATCTACATTAAAGGATCTATCTACAGCAATGGATCAATCTACAGCGAAGGATTTATCTTCAGCAAAGGATCTTTCTACAGAATAGGATCTATCTACAGCAAAGGATCTATCTACAGCAAAGGATCTATCTACAATATGTGATCTATTTACAGCAAAGGATCTATCTACAGCTGAGGTTCTATCTACAGCAAATGATGAATCTATAGCAAAGGATATATCTACAGTGAAAGAACTCTATACAGCCAAAGGATCCATTTACAGCAAAGGATCTATCTACAACAAAGTATCTATCCACAGCAGTGGATCTATTTATAGCGGAGAATCTTTCTACAGCAACGGATCTATCTCCAGCAAAGGATCTTTCTACAGAATAGGATCTATCTACAGCAAAGGATCTATCTACAATATATGATATATTTACAGCAAAGGATCAATCTACAGCTAAGGATTTATCTACAGTAAAGGAACTCTATACAGCCAAAGGATCCATTTACAGCAAAGGCTCTATCTACAACAAAGGATCAATCTACAGCAAAGGATCTATCTATAGTAAAGGATCTATCTACAGCATAGGATCTATCTACAGCAAAGGATCTATCTACAGCATAGGATCTTTTTGCAGCGAAGGATAAATCTACAGCAAAGGATCTATTTACAGCGAAGGATTGATCTACAGCAAAATATCTATCAACAGCAAAGGATCTATCTACAACAAAGGATCTACCCACAGCAATGGATCTATTCATAGTGGAGAATTATTCTACAGCCAATGATCTACTACAGCAAAGGATCGATCGTCAGCAAAGGATCTATCTAGAGCAAAGGATCTATCTACAGCAAAGGACCTATCTACAGTAAGGGATTTATTTACAGCGAAGGATCAAACTACAGCAAAGGATCTATCTACAGCAAAGGATCTATCTACAGCATAGGATCCATCTACAGCAAAGGATCTATCTACAGTAAGGGATCTTTTTGCAGCGAAGGATCAATCTACAGCAAAGGATTTATTTACAGCGAAGAATCGATCTACAGCAAAGGATCTATCTACAGCAAAGGATCTATCTACAGCAAAGGATCTTTCTACAATCAAGGATTTATCTACTGCAAATGATCTATCTACAGCAAAGGATCAATCATCAGTTAAGGATCTATCTTAAGCAAAGGATCTATCTACAGCAAATGATCTATTTACAGCAAAAGATCTTTCTACAACAGAGGATCTTTCTACATTAAAGGATCTATCTACAGCAAAAGATCTATCTACAGCAAAGTGATCTATCTACAGTAAGGGATCTATCTACAGCAAAGAATCTATCTACACCAATGGATCTTTCTACAGCGAATGATCTGTCAACAGCAAAGGATCTTTCTACTGCAGAAGGATCTATTTACAGTATGTGATCTATCTACAGCAAAGCTTTAATCTACAGTAAAGGATCTATCTACAGAAAAAGATCTATCAACAGAAAAGGATTCATCTACAGCAAAGGATCTATCTACAGCAAAGGATCTATCTACAGCAAAGGATCTATCTACAGCAAAGGATCTATCTATGGTAAAGGATTTATATATTTATTTATAGCAAAGGATCATAGATTTATTTACAGCAAAGAATCTATCTACAATAAATGATCTATCTACTACAAAAAATCTATCTACAACAAAGGATCTATCAACAACAAAGAATCTATCAACAGCAAAGAATCTATCTACAGTAAAGGATCTATCCACAGAGAAGGAACTATCTACAGCAAAGCATCTATCTACAGCAAAGGATCTATCTACAGCAAGTGATCTATCGACAGTAAAGGATCTATCTACAGCAAAGGATCCATCTACAGCAAAGGATCTATCTACAGTAAATGAACTATATACAGCAAATGATCCATCTACAGTTAAGGATCTATCAACAGCAAAGGATCTATCTACAGCAAAAGATCTATTAACAGCAAAAGTTCTATATTCTGCAGAGGATCTATCTACAGCAAAGGATCTATCTACAGCAAAGGATCTATCTACAGGAAAGTATCTATCTACAGCAAAGGATCTATCTACAGCAAAGGATTTATCTACAGCAAAGGATCCATCTACAGCAAGGGATCTATCTTGAGCAAAGGATCTTTCTACAGAATAGGATCTATCTACAGCAAAGGATCCCTCTACAATATGTGCTCTATTTACAGCAAAGGATCTATCTACAGCAAAAGATCTATCTACAGCAAATGATCAATCTATAGCAAAGGATATATCTACAGTAATGGATCTCTATACAGCCAAAGGATTCATTTACAGCAAAGGATCTATCTACAACAAATGATCTATCTACAGCAAAGGATCTATTTTTAGCGGAGAATCTTTCTACAGCAAAGGATCTAATACAGCATAGGATCTATCTTCAGCAAAGGATCTTTCTACAGCTAAGGATCTATCTACAGCAAAGGATCTATCTACAGTCAAGGATTTATTTACTGCAAAGGATCTATCTACAGCAAAGGATTAATCTCCAGTTAAGGATTTATCTTAAGCAAAGGATCTATCTCCAGCAAAGGATCTATCTACAGTAAGGGATCTTTTTGCAGCGAAGGATCAATCTACAGCAAAGGATCTATTTACAGCGAAGGATCGATCTACAGCAAAGGATCTATCTACAGCAAAGGATCAATCTACAGCAAAGGATCTATCTACAGTCAAGGATTTATCTACTGCAAAGGATCTATCTACAGCAAAGGATTAATCTACAGTTAAAGATCTATCTTAAGCAAAGGATCTATCTGCAGCAAAGGATCTATCTACAGCAAAGAATCTATCTACACCGAAGGATCTTTCTACAGTGCAGGATCTGTCAACAGCAAAGGATCTATCTCCAGCGAATGATCTATTTACATCAAAAGATCTTTCTACAACAGAGGATCTTTCTACATTAAAGGATCTATCTACAGCAAATGATCTATCTACAGCAGAGTGATCTATCTACAGAAAATGATCTATCTACAGCAAAGAATCTATCTACACCAAAGGATCTTTCTACAGCGAAAGATCTGTCAACAGCAAAGGATCTTTCTACTGCAAAGGATCTATTTACAGCAGAAGATCTTTCTACAGCAGAGGATCTTTCTACAGCAAAGTATCTCTCTACAGCAAAGGATCTATTTAGAGTATTGGATCTATCAACAGCAAAGGTTTCATCAACAGTAATGGATCTATCTACAGAAAAGGATCTTTCTACAGAGAAGGATTTATCTACAGCGAAGGATCGATCTACAGCAAAGGATCTACCTACAGCAAAGGATCTATCTACGGGAAAGGATTTTTTATTTATTTATTGCAAAGGATCTTAGATCTATTTACAGCAAAGGATCTATCTACGATAAATGATCTATCTACTACAAAAGATCTATCTACAGCAAAGGATCTATCTACATTAAAGGATCTATATACAACAATGGATCAATCTACAGCGAAGGATTTATCTTCAGCAAAGGATCTTTCTACATAATAGGATCTATCTACAGCAGAGGATCTATCTACAATATGTGATCTATTTACAGCAAAGGATCTATCTACCGCTAAGGTTCTATCTACAGCAAATGATGAATCTATAGCAAAGGATATATCTACAGAAAAGGAACTCTATACAGCCAAAGGATCCATTTACAGCAAAGAATCTATCTACAACAAAGTATCTATCCACAGCAGTGGATCTATTTATAGCGGAGAATCTTTCTACAGCAACGGATCTATCTTCAGCAAAGGATCTTTCTACAGAATAGGATCTATCTACAGCAAAGGATCTATCTACAATATATGATATATTTACAGCAAAGGATTTATCTACAGCTAAGGATCTATCTACAGCAAATGATCAATCTATAGCAAAGGATTTATCTACATTAAAGGAACTCTATACAGCCAAAGGATCCATTTACAGCAAAGGCTCTATCTACAACAAAGGATCTATCCACAGCAATGGATCTATTTATAGTGGAGAATCTTTCTACAGCAAAGGATCTACTACAGCAAAGGATCTATCTTCAGCAAAGGATCTATCTAGAGCAAAGGATCTATCTACAGCAAAATACCTATCTACAGTATAGGATCTATTTACAGCGAAGGATCAAACTACAGCAAAGGATCTATCTACAGCAAAGGATCTATCTACAGCATAAGATCTATCTACAGCAAAGGATCTATCTACAGTAAGGGATCTTTTTGCAGCGAAGGATCAATCAACAGCAAAGGATCTATTTACAGCGAAGAATCGATCTACAGCAAAGGATCTATCTACAGCAAAGGATCTATCTACAATCAAGGATTTATCTACTGAAAAGGATCTATCTACAGCAAAGGGTCAATCTGCAGTTAAGGATCTATCTTAAGCAAAGGATCTATCTACAGCAAAGTATCTATCTACAGCCAATGATCTATTTACAGCAAAAGATCTTTCTACAACAGAGGATCTTTCTACATTAAAGGATCTATCTACAGCAAAAGATCTATTTACAGCAAAGTGATTTATCTACAGTAAGGGATTTATCTACAGCAAAGAATCTATCTACACCAAAGGATCTTTCTACAGCGAATGATCTGTCAACAGCAAAGGATCTTTCTACTGCGAAGGATCTATTTACAGCAGAAGATCTTTCTACAGCAAAGGTTCTTTCTACAGCAAAGGATCTCTCAACAGCAAAAGATCTATTTAGAGTATAGGATCTATCTACAGCAAAGCTTTAATCTACAGTAAGGGATCTATCTACAGAAAAAGATCTATCTGCAGAAAAGTATTCGTCTACAGCGAAGGATCTATCTACAGCAAAGGATCTATCTACAGCTAAGGATCTATCTACAGCAAAGGATCTATCTACGGCAAAGGATTTATATATTTATTTATAGCAAAGGATCTTAGATCTATTTACAGCAAAGAATCTATCTACAGCAAGGGATCTATCTACAGCAAGGGATCTATCGACAGTAAAGGATCTATCTACAGCAAAGGATCCATCTACAGCAAAGGATCTATCTACAGTCAAGGATCTATCTACTGCAAAGGATCTGTCCACAGCAAAGGATCTGTCCACAGCAAAGGATCTATCTACAACAAAGAATCTATCTACAGCAAAGAATATATGTTCAGAAAAGAATCTATAAACAGAAGAGGATCTATCTACAGCTAAGGATCTATCTACAGT
Source organism: Caprella mutica (assembly GCA_947561585.1). Taxonomy (NCBI): domain Eukaryota; kingdom Metazoa; phylum Arthropoda; class Malacostraca; order Amphipoda; family Caprellidae; genus Caprella; species Caprella mutica. Next base: position 13,863 of record CANNZV010005169.1, on the reverse strand, counting down.
AAATGAACTATATATAGCAAATTATCCATCTACAGTTAAGGATCTATCAACAGCAAAGGATCTATCTACAGCAAAAGATCTATTAACAGCAAAAGTTCTATATTCTGCAAAGGATCTATCTACAGCAAAGGATCTATCTACAGGAAAGTATCTATCTTCAGCAAAGGATCTATTTAGAGTATGGGATCTATCTACAGCAAAGCTTTAATCTACAGTAAAGGATCTATCTACAGAAAAAGATCTATCTGCAGAAAAGTATTCGTCTACAGCGAAGGATCTATCTACAGCAAAGGATCTATCTACAGCTAAGGATCTATCTACAGCAAAGGATCTATCTACGGCAAAGGATTTATATATTTATTTATAGCAAAGGATCTTAGATCTATTTACAGCAAAGAATATATCTACAGCAAGGGATCTATCTACAGCAAGGGATCTATCGACAGTAAAGGATCTATCTACAGCAAAGGATCCATCTACAGCAAAGGATCTATCTACAGTCAAGGATCTATCTACTGCAAAGGATCTGTCCACAGCAAAGGATCTGTCCACAGCAAAGGATCTATCTACAACAAAGAATCTATCTACAGCAAAGAATATATGTTCAGAAAAGAATCTATAAACAGAAGAGGATCTATCTACAGCGAAGGATCTATCTACAGTAAATGAACTATATATAGCAAATTATCCATCTACAGTTAAGGATCTATCAACAGCAAAGGATCTATCTACAGCAAAAGATCTATTAACAGCAAAAGTTCTATATTCTGCAAAGGATCTATCTACAGCAAAGGATCTATCTACAGGAAAGTATCTATCTTCAGCAAAGGATCTTTCTACAGAATAGGATCTATCTACAGCAAAGGATCTCTCTACAATATGTGCTCTTATTACAGCAAAGGATCGATCTACAGCAAAAGATCTATCAACAGAAAAGGTTCTATCTACAACAAAGGATCTACCCACAGCAATGGATCTATTCATAGTGGAGAATCTTTCTACAGCCAATGATCTACTACAGCAAAGGATCTATCTTCAGCAAAGGATCTATCTAGAGCAAAGGATCTATCTACAGCAAAGGACCTATCTACAGTAAGGGATCTATTTACAGCGAAGGATCAAACTACAGCAAAGGATCTATCTACAGCAAAGGATCTATCTACAGCATAGGATCTATCTACAGCAAAGGATCTATCTACAGTAAGGGATCTTTTTGCAGCGAAGGATCAATCTACAGCAAAGGATCTATTTACAGCGAAGAATCGATCTACAGCAAAGGATCTATCTACAGCAAAGGATCTATCTACAGCAAAGGATCTTTCTACAATCAAGGATTTATCTACTGCAAATGATCTATCTACAGCAAAGGATCAATCTACAGTTAAGGATCTATCTTAAGCAAAGGATCTATATACAGCAAATGATCTATTTACAGCAAAAGATCTTTCTACAACAGAGGATCTTTCTACATTAAAGGATCTATCTACAGCAAAAGATCTATCTACAGCAAAGTGATCTATCTACAGTAAGGGATCTATCTACAGCAAAGAATCTATCTACACCAAAGGATCTTTCTACAGCGAATGATCTGTCAACAGCAAAGGATCTTTCTACTGCGGAGGATCTATTTACAGCAGAAGATCTTTCTACAGCAAAGGATCTTTCAACAGCAAAGGATCTATTTACAGTATGTGATCTATCTACAGCAAAGCTTTAATCTACAGTAAAGGATCTATCTACAGAAAAAGATCTATCAACAGAAAAGGATTCATCTACAGCGAAGGATCTATCTACAGCAAAGGATCTATCTACAGCAAAGGATCTATCTACAGCAAAGGATCTATCTACGGCAAAGGATTTATATATTTATTTATAGCAGAGGATCTTAGATCTATTTACAGCAAAGAATCTATCTACAATAAATGATCTATCTTCTACAAAAGATCTATCTACAACAAAGGATCTATCTACAACAAAGAATCTATCAACAGCAAAGAATCTATCTACAGTAAAGGATCTATCCACAGAGAAGGAACTATCTACAGCAAAGCATCTATCTACAGCAAAGGATCTATCTACAGTAAGGGATCTATCAACAGTAATGGATCTATCTACAGCAAAGGATCCATCTACAGCAAAGGATCTATCTACAGTCAAGGATCTATCTACTGCAAAGGATCTGTCCAAAGCAAAGGATCTGTCCACAGCAAAGGATCTATCTACAACAAAGAATCTATCTACAGCAAAGAATATATGTTCAGAAAAAGAATCTATAAACAGCAGAGGATCTATCTACAGCGAAGGATCTATCTACAGTAAATGAACTATATACAGCAAATGATCCATCTACAGTTAAGGATCTATCAACAGCAAAGGATCTATCTACAGCAAAAAATCTATTAACAGCAAAAGTTCTATATTCTGAAAAGGATCTATCTACAGCAAAGGATCTATCTACAGGAAAGTATCTATCTACAGCAAAGGATCTATCTACCGCAAAGAATTTATCTACAGAAAAGGATACATCTACAGCAAGGGATCTATCTTCAGCAAAGGATCTTTCTACAGAATAGGATCTATCTACAGCAAAGGTTCTTTCTACAATATGTGCTCTATTTACAGCAAAGGATCTATCTACAGCAAAAGATCTATCTACAGCAAATGATCAATCTATAGCAAAGGATATATTTACAGTAATGGATCTCTATACAGCCAAAGGATTCATTTACAGCAAAGGATCTATCTACAACAAAGGATCTATCTACAGTCAAGGATTTATTTACTGCAAAGGATCTATCTACAGCAAAGGATTTATCTCCAGTTAAGGATTTATCTTAAGCAAAGGATCTATCTACAACAAAGGATCTATCTACAGTAAGGGATCTTTTTGCAGCGAAGGATCAATCTACAGCAAAGGATCTATTTACAGCGAAGGATCGATCTACAGCAAAGGATCTATCGACAGCAAAGGATCTATCTACATCAAAGGATCTATCTACAGTCAAGGATTTATTTACTGCAAAGGATCTATCTACAGCAAAGGATTTATCTCCAGTTAAGGATTTATCTTAAGCAAATGATCTAACTACAGCAAAGGTTCTATCTACAGTAAGGGATCTTTTTGCAGCGAAGGATCAATCTACAGCAAAGGATCTATTTACAGCGAAGGATCGATCTACAGCAAAGGATCTATCTACAGCAAAGGATCTATCTACAGCAAAGGATCTATCTACAGTCAAGGATTTATTTACTGCAAAGGATCTATCTACAGCAAAGGATTAATCTACAGTTAAGGATCTATCTTAAGCAAAGGATCTATCTACAGCAAAGAATCTATCTACACCGAAGGATCTTTCTACAGTGCAGGATCTGTCAACAGCAAAGAATCTATCTCCAGCGAATGATCTATTTACATCAAAAGATCTTTCTACAACAGAGGATCTTTCTACATTAAAGAATCTATCTACAGCAAATGATCTATCTACAGCAGAGTGATCTATCTACAGAAAATGATCTATCTACAGCAAAGAATCTATCTACACCAAAGGATCTTTCTACAGCGAAAGATCTGTCAACAGCAAAGGATCTTTCTACTGCAAAGGATCTATTTACAGCAGAAGATCTTTCTACAGCAGAGGATCTTTCTACAGCAAAGTATCTCTCTACAGCAAAGGATCTATTTTGAGTATTGGATCTATCAACAGCAAAGGTTTTATCAACAGTAATGGATCTATCTACAGAAAAAGATCTTTCTACAGAGAAGGATTTATCTACAGCGAAGGATCTATCTACAGCAAAGGATCTATCTACAGCAAAGGATCTATCTACGGGAAAGGATTTTTCATTTATTTATAGCAAAGGATCTTAGATCTATTTACAGCAAAGGATCTATCTACGATAAATGATCTATCTACTACAAAAGATCTATCTACAGCAAAGGATCTATCTACATTAAAGGATCTATCTACAGCAATGGATCAATCTACAGCGAAGGATTTATCTTCAGCAAAGGATCTTTCTACAGAATAGGATCTTTCTACAGCAAAGGATCTATCTACAATATGTGATCTCTTTACAGCAAAGGATCTATCTACAGCTGAGGTTCTATCTACAGCAAATGATGAATCTATAGCAAAGGATATATCTACAGTAAAGGATCTATCTACAGCATAGGATCTATCTACAGCAAAGGATCTATCTACGGCAAAGGATTTATATATTTATTTATAGCAAAGGATCTTAGATCTATTTACAGCAAAGAATCTATCTACAATAAATGATCTATCTACCACAAAAGATCTATCTACAACAAAGGATCTATCAACAAAAAAGAATCTATCAACAGCAAAGCATCTATCTACAGCAAAGGATCTATCTACAGCAAGGGATCTATCGACAGTAAAGGATCTATCTACAGCAAAGGATCCATCTACAGCAAAGGATCTATCTACAGTCAAGGATCTATCTACTGCAAAGGATCTGTCCACAGCAAAGGATCTGTCCACAGCAAAGGATCTATCTACAACAAAGAATCTATCTACAGCAAAGAATATATGTTCAGGAAAGAATCTATAAACAGCAGAGGATCTATCTACAGCGAAGGATCTATCTACAGTAAATGAACTGTATACAGCAAATGATCCATCTACAGTTAAGGATCTATCAAAAGCAAAGGATCTATCTACAGCAAAAGATCTATTAACAGCAAAAGTTCTATATTCTGCAAAGGATCTATCTACAGCAAAGGATCTATCTACAGGAAAGTATCTGTCTTCAGCAAAGGATCTTTCTACAGAATAGGATCTATCTACAGCAAAGGATCTTTCTATAATATGTGCTCTATTTACAGCAAAGGATCTATCTACAGCAAAAGATCTATCTACAGCAAATGATCAATCTATAGCAAAGGATATATCTACAGTAATGGAACTCTATACAGCCAAAGGATTCATTTACAGCAAAGGATCTATCTACAACAAATGATCTATCAACAGCAAAGGTTCTATTTATAGCGGAGAATCTTTCTACAGCAAAGGATCTAATACAGCAAAGGATCTAACTTCAGCAAAGGATCTATCTACAGCTAAGGATCTGTCTACAGCAAATGACCTATATACAGTAAGGGATCTATTTACAGCGAAGGATCAATCTACAGCAAAGGATCTATCTATAGTAAAGGATCTATCTACAGCATAGGATCTATCTACAGCAAAGGATCTATCTACAGCATAGGATCTTTTTGCAGCGAAGGATCAATCTACAGCAAAGGATCTATTTACAGCGAAGGATTGATCTACAGCAAAATATCTATCAACAGCAAAGGATCTATCTACAACAAAGGATCTACCCACAGCAATGGATCTATTCATAGTGGAGAATTATTCTACAGCCAATGATCTACTACAGCAAAGGATCGATCGTCAGCAAAGGATCTATCTAGAGCAAAGGATCTATCTACAGCAAAGGACCTATCTACAGTAAGGGATTTATTTACAGCGAAGGATCAAACTACAGCAAAGGATCTATCTACAGCAAAGGATCTATCTACAGCATAGGATCCATCTACAGCAAAGGATCTATCTACAGTAAGGGATCTTTTTGCAGCGAAGGATCAATCTACAGCAAAGGATTTATTTACAGCGAAGAATCGATCTACAGCAAAGGATCTATCTACAACAAAGGATCTATCTACAGCAAAGGATCTTTCTACAATCAAGGATTTATCTACTGCAAATGATCTATCTACAGCAAAGGATCAATCATCAGTTAAGGATCTATCTTAAGCAAAGGATCTATCTACAGCAAATGATCTATTTACAGCAAAAGATCTTTCTACAACAGAGGATCTTTCTACATTAAAGGATCTATCTACAGCAAAAGATCTATCTACAGCAAAGTGATCTATCTACAGTAAGGGATCTATCTACAGCAAAGAATCTATCTACACCAAAGGATCTTTCTACAGCGAATGATCTGTCAACAGCAAAGGATCTTTCTACTGCAGAAGGATCTATTTACAGTATGTGATCTATCTACAGCAAAGCTTTAATCTACAGTAAAGGATCTATCTACAGAAAAAGATCTATCAACAGAAAAGGATTCATCTACAGCAAAGGATCTATCTACAGCAAAGGATCTATCTACAGCAAAGGATCTATCTACAGCAAAGGATCTATCTATGGTAAAGGATTTATATATTTATTTATAGCAAAGGATCTTAGATTTATTTACAGCAAAGAATCTATCTACAATAAATGATCAATCTACTACAAAAAATCTATCTACAACAAAGGATCTATCAACAACAAAGAATCTATCAACAGCAAAGAATCTATCTACAGTAAAGGATCTATCCACAGAGAAGGAACTATCTACAGCAAAGCATCTATCTACAGCAAAGGATCTATCTACAGCAAGTGATCTATCGACAGTAAAGGATCTATCTACAGCAAAGGATCCATCTACAGCAAAGGATCTATCTACAGTCAAGGATCTATCTACTGCAAAGGATCTGTCCAAAGCAAAGGATCTGTCCACAGCAAAGGATCTATCTACAACAAAGAATCTATCTACAGCAAAGAATATATGTTCAGAGAAGAATCTATAAACAGCAGAGTATCTATCTACAGCGAAGGATCTATCTACAGTAAATGAACTATATACAGCAAATGATCCATCTACAGTTAAGGATCTATCAACAGCAAAGGATCTATCTACAGCAAAAGATCTATTAACAGCAAAAGTTCTATATTCTGCAAAGGATCTATCTACAGCAAAGGATCTATCTACAGGAAAGTATCTATCTACAGCAAAGGATCTATCTACAGCAAAGGATTTATCTACAGCAAAGGATCCATCTACAGCAAGGGATCTATCTTGAGCAAAGGATCTTTCTACAGAATAGGATCTATCTACAGCAAAGGATCTTTCTACAATATGTGCTCTATTTACAGCAAAGGATCTATCTTCAGCAAAAGATCTATCTACAGCAAATGATCAATCTATAGCAAAGGATATATCTACAGTAATGGATCTCTATACAGCCAAAGGATTCATTTACAGCAAAGGATCTATCTACAACAAATGATCTATCTACAGCAAAGGATCTATTTTTAGCGGAGAATCTTTCTACAGCAAAGGATCTAATACAGCATAGGATCTATCTTCAGCAAAGGATCTTTCTACAGCTAAGGATCTATCTACAGCAAAGGATCTATCTACAGTCAAGGATTTATTTACTGCAAAGGATCTATCTACAGCAAAGGATTAATCTCCAGTTAAGGATTTATCTTAAGCAAAGGATCTATCTCCAGCAAAGGATCTATCTACAGTAAGGGATCTTTTTGCAGCGAAGGATCAATCTACAGCAAAGGATCTATTTACAGCGAAGGATCGATCTACAGCAAAGGATCTATCTACAGCAAAGGATCAATCTACAGCAAAGGATCTATCTACAGTCAAGGATTTATCTACTGCAAAGGATCTATCTACAGCAAAGGATTAATCTACAGTTAAGGATCTATCTTAAGCAAAGGATCTATCTGCAGCAAAGGATCTATCTACAGCAAAGAATCTATCTACACCGAAGGATCTTTCTACAGTGCAGGATCTGTCAACAGCAAAGGATCTATCTCCAGCGAATGATCTATTTACATCAAAAGATCTTTCTACAACAGAGGATCTTTCTACATTAAAGGATCTATCTACAGCAAATGATCTATCTACAGCAGAGTGATCTATCTACAGAAAATGATCTATCTACAGCAAAGAATCTATCTACACCAAAGGATCTTTCTACAGCGAAAGATCTGTCAACAGCAAAGGATCTTTCTACTGCAAAGGATCTATTTACAGCAGAAGATCTTTCTACAGCAGAGGATCTTTCTACAGCAAAGTATCTCTCTACAGCAAAGGATCTATTTAGAGTATTGGATCTATCAACAGCAAAGGTTTTATCAACAGTAATGGATCTATCTACAGAAAAGGATCTTTCTACAGAGAAGGATTTATCTACAGCGAAGGATCGATCTACAGCAAAGGATCTACCTACAGCAAAGTATCTATCTACGGGAAAGGATTTTTTATTTATTTATTGCAAAGGATCTTAGATCTATTTACAGCAAAGGATCTATCTACGATAAATGATCTATCTACTACAAAAGATCTATCTACAGCAAAGGATCTATCTACATTAAAGGATCTATATACAACAATGGATCAATCTATAGCGAAGGATTTATCTTCAGCAAAGGATCTTTCTACAGAATAGGATCTATCTACAGCAAAGGATCTATCTACAATATGTGATCTATTTACAGCAAAGGATCTATCTACCGCTAAGGTTCTATCTACAGCAAATGATGAATCTATAGCAAAGGATATATCTACAGAAAAGGAACTCTATACAGCCAAAGGATCCATTTACAGCAAAGAATCTATCTACAACAAAGTATCTATCCACAGCAGTGGATCTATTTATAGCGGAGAATCTTTCTACAGCAACGGATCTATCTTCAGCAAAGGATCTTTCTACAGAATAGGATCTATCTACAGCAAAGGATCTATCTACAATATATGATATATTTTCAGCAAAGGATTTATCTACAGCTAAGGATCTATCTACAGCAAATGATCAATCTATAGCAAAGGATTTATCTACATTAAAGGAACTCTATACAGCCAAAGGATCCATTTACAGCAAAGGCTCTCTCTACAACAAAGGATCTATCCACAGCAATGGATCTATTTATAGTGGAGAATCTTTCTACAGCAAAGGATCTACTACAGCAAAGGATCTATCTTCAGCAAAGGATCTATCTAGAGCAAAGGATCTATCTACAGCAAAATACCTATCTACAGTATAGGATCTATTTACAGCGAAGGATCAAACTACAGCATAGGATCTATCTACAGCAAAGGATCTATCTACAGCATAAGATCTATCTACAGCAAAGGATCTATCTACAGTAAGGGATCTTTTTGCAGCGAAGGATCAATCTACAGCAAAGGATCTATTTACAGCGAAGAATCGATCTACAGCAAAGGATCTATCTACAGCAAAGGATCTATCTACAATCAAGGATTTATCTACTGAAAAGGATCTATCTACAGCAAAGGGTTAATCTGCAGTTAAGGATCTATCTTAAGCAAAGGATCTATCTACAGCAAAGGATCTATCTACAGCCAATGATCTATTTACAGCAAAAGATCTTTCTACAACAGAGGATCTTTCTACATTAAAGGATCTATCTACAGCAAAAGATCTATTTACAGCAAAGTGATTTATCTACAGTAAGGGATTTATCTACAGCAAAGAATCTATCTACACCAAAGGATCTTTCTACAGCGAATGATCTGTCAACAGCAAAGGATCTTTCTACTGCGAAGGATCTATTTACAGCAGAAGATCTTTCTACAGCAAAGGATCTTTCTACAGCAAAGGATCTCTCAACAGCAAAGGATCTATTTAGAGTATGGGATCTATCTACAGCAAAGCTTTAATCTACAGTAAAGGATCTATCTACAGAAAAAGATCTATCTGCAGAAAAGTATTCGTCTACAGCGAAGGATCTATCTACAGCAAAGGATCTATCTACAGCTAAGGATCTATCTACAGCAAAGGATCTATCTACGGCAAAGGATTTATATATTTATTTATAGCAAAGGATCTTAGATCTATTTACAGCAAAGAATCTATCTACAGCAAGGGATCTATCTACAGCAAGGGATCTATCGACAGTAAAGGATCTATCTACAGCAAAGGATCCATCTACAGCAAAGGATCTATCTACAGTCAAGGATCTATCTACTGCAAAGGATCTGTCCACAGCAAAGGATCTGTCCACAGCAAAGGATCTATCTACAACAAAGAATCTATCTACAGCAAAGAATATATGTTCAGAAAAGAATCTATAAACAGAAGAGGATCTATCTACAGCGAAGGATCTATCTACAGTAAATGAACTATATATAGCAAATTATCCATCTACAGTTAAGGATCTATCAACAGCAAAGGATCTATCTACAGCAAAAGATCTATTAACAGCAAAAGTTCTATATTCTGCAAAGGATCTATCTACAGCAAAGGATCTATCTACAGGAAAGTATCTATCTTCAGCAAAGGATCTATTTAGAGTATGGGATCTATCTACAGCAAAGCTTTAATCTACAGTAAAGGATCTATCTACAGAAAAAGATCTATCTGCAGAAAAGTATTCGTCTACAGCGAAGGATCTATCTACAGCAAAGGATCTATCTACAGCTAAGGATCTATCTACAGCAAAGGATCTATCTACGGCAAAGGATTTATATATTTATTTATAGCAAAGGATCTTAGATCTATTTACAGCAAAGAATCTATCTACAGCAAGGGATCTATCTACAGCAAGGGATCTATCGACAGTAAAGGATCTATCTACAGCAAAGGATCCATCTACAGCAAAGGATCTATCTACAGTCAAGGATCTATCTACTGCAAAGGATCTGTCCACAGCAAAGGATCTGTCCACAGCAAAGGATCTATCTACAACAAAGAATCTATCTACAGCAAAGAATATATGTTCAGAAAAGAATCTATAAACAGAAGAGGATCTATCTACAGCGAAGGATCTATCTATAGTAAATGAACTATATATAGCAAATTATCCATCTACAGTTAAGGATCTATCAACAGCAAAGGATCTATCTACAGCAAAAGATCTATTAACAGCAAAAGTTCTATATTCTGCAAAGGATCTATCTACAGCAAAGGATCTATCTACAGGAAAGTATCTATCTTCAGCAAAGGATCTTTCTACAGAATAGGATCTATCTACAGCAAAGGATCTCTCTACAATATGTGCTCTTATTACAGCAAAGGATCGATCTACAGCAAAAGATCTATCAACAGAAAAGGTTCTATCTACAACAAAGGATCTACCCACAGCAATGGATCTATTCATAGTGGAGAATCTTTCTACAGCCAATGATCTACTACAGCAAAGGATCTATCTTCAGCAAAGGATCTATCTAGAGCAAAGGATCTATCTACAGCAAAGGACCTATCTACAGTAAGGGATCTATTTACAGCGAAGGATCAAACTACAGCAAAGGATCTATCTACAGCAAAGGATCTATCTACAGCATAGGATCTATCTACAGCAAAGGATCTATCTACAGTAAGGGATCTTTTTGCAGCGAAGGATCAATCTACAGCAAAGGATCTATTTACAGCGAAGAATCGATCTACAGCAAAGGATCTATCTACAGCAAAGGATCTATCTACAGCAAAGGATCTTTCTACAATCAAGGATTTATCTACTGCAAATGATCTATCTACAGCAAAGGATCAATCTACAGTTAAGGATCTATCTTAAGCAAAGGATCTATCTACAGCAAATGATCTATTTACAGCAAAAGATCTTTCTACAACAGAGGATCTTTCTACATTAAAGGATCTATCTACAGCAAAAGATCTATCTACAGCAAAGTGATCTATCTACAGTAAGGGATCTATCTACAGCAAAGAATCTATCTACACCAAAGGATCTTTCTACAGCGAATGATCTGTCAACAGCAAAGGATCTTTCTACTGCGGAGGATCTATTTACAGCAGAAGATCTTTCTACAGCAAAGGATCTTTCAACAGCAAAGGATCTATTTACAGTATGTGATCTATCTACAGCAAAGCTTTAATCTACAGTAAAGGATCTATCTACAGAAAAAGATCTATCAACAGAAAAGGATTCATCTACAGCGAAGGATCTATCTACAGCAAAGGATCTATCTACAGCAAAGGATCTATCTACAGCAAAGGATCTATCTACGGCAAAGGATTTATATATTTATTTATAGCAAAGGATCTTAGATCTATTTACAGCAAAGAATCTATCTACAATAAATGATCTATCTTCTACAAAAGATCTATCTACAACAAAGGATCTATCTACAACAAAGAATCTATCAACAGCAAAGAATCTATCTACAGTAAAGGATCTATCCACAGAGAAGGAACTATCTACAGCAAAGCATCTATCTACAGCAAAGGATCTATCTACAGTAAGGGATCTATCAACAGTAATGGATCTATCTACAGCAAAGGATCCATCTACAGCAAAGGATCTATCTACAGTCAAGGATCTATCTACTGCAAAGGATCTGTCCAAAGCAAAGGATCTGTCCACAGCAAAGGATATATCTACAACAAAGAATCTATCTACAGCAAAGAATATATGTTCAGAAAAAGAATCTATAAACAGCAGAGGATCTATCTACAGCGAAGGATCTATCTACAGTAAATGAACTATATACAGCAAATGATCCATCTACAGTTAAGGATCTATCAACAGCAAAGGATCTATCTACAGCAAAAAATCTATTAACAGCAAAAGTTCTATATTCTGAAAAGGATCTATCTACAGCAAAGGATCTATCTACAGGAAAGTATCTATCTACAGCAAAGGATCTATCTACCGCAAAGAATTTATCTACAGAAAAGGATACATCTACAGCAAGGGATCTATCTTGAGCAAAGGATCTTTCTACAGAATAGGATCTATCTACAGCAAAGGTTCTTTCTACAATATGTGCTCTATTTACAGCAAAGGATCTATCTACAGCAAAAGATCTATCTACAGCAAATGATCAATCTATAGCAAAGGATATATCTACAGTAATGGATCTCTATACAGCCAAAGGATTCATTTACAGCAAAGGATCTATCTACAACAAAGGATCTATCTACAGTCAAGGATTTATTTACTGCAAAGGATCTATCTACAGCAAAGGATTTATCTCCAGTTAAGGATTTATCTTAAGCAAAGGATCTATCTTCAACAAAGGATCTATCTACAGTAAGGGATCTTTTTGCAGCGAAGGATCAATCTACAGCAAAGGATCTATTTACAGCGAAGGATCGATCTACAGCAAAGGATCTATCTACAGCAAAGGATCTATCTACAGCAAAGGATCTATCTACAGTCAAGGATTTATTTACTGCAAAGGATCTATCTACAGCAAAGGATTTATCTCCAGTTAAGGATTTATCTTAAGCAAATGATCTATCTACAGCAAAGGTTCTATCTACAGTAAGGGATCTTTTTGCAGCGAAGGATCAATCTACAGCAAAGGATCTATTTACAGCGAAGGATCGATCTACAGCAAAGGATCTATCTACAGCAAAGGATCTATCTACAGCAAAGGATCTATCTACAGTCAAGGATTTATTTACTGCAAAGGATCTATCTACAGCAAAGGATTAATCTACAGTTAAGGATCTATCTTAAGCAAAGGATCTATCTACAGCAAAGAATCTATCTACACCGAAGGATCTTTCTACAGTGCAGGATCTGTCAACAGCAAAGAATCTATCTCCAGCGAATGATCTATTTACATCAAAAGATCTTTCTACAACAGAGGATCTTTCTACATTAAAGAATCTATCTACAGCAAATGATCTATCTACAGCAGAGTGATCTATCTACAGAAAATGATCTATCTACAGCAAAGAATCTATCTACACCAAAGGATCTTTCTACAGCGAAAGATCTGTCAACAGCAAAGGATCTTTCTACTGCAAAGGATCTATTTACAGCAGAAGATCTTTCTACAGCAGAGGATCTTTCTACAGCAAAGTATCTCTCTACAGCAAAGGATCTATTTAGAGTATTGGATCTATCAACAGCAAAGGTTTTATCAACAGTAATGGATCTATCTACAGAAAAAGATCTTTCTACAGAGAAGGATTTATCTACAGCGAAGGATCTATCTACAGCAAAGGATCTATCTACAGCAAAGGATCTATCTACGGGAAAGGATTTTTCATTTATTTATAGCAAAGGATCTTAGATCTATTTACAGCAAAGGATCTATCTACGATAAATGATC
>CANNZV010005168.1:0-30401 GCA_947561585.1 Caprella mutica | reverse complement strand
GAGATGAACTCTAACGGTGAATAACATTCATACAATATATATTTACAGTCAATACAAATAATATTCCACTGGGGATGAACTCTTACGGTGAAGAACATTCAAACCATATCTATTTACAGTCAATACAAATAATATTCCACTAGGGATGAACTCTTACGGTGAAGAACATTCATACAATATCTATTTACAGTCAATACAAATAATATTCCACTAGGGATGAACTCTTACGGTGAAGAACATTCATACAATATCTATTTACAGTCGGTACAAATAATATTCCGCTAGATATGAGCTCTTATGGTGAAGAATAATCTTACATTTACAGTCAATACAAATAATATTCCGCAAGGGATGAACTCTTACAGTGAAGAACATTCATACAATATCTATTTACAGTCAATACAAATAATATTCCACTAGGAATGAACTCTTACAGTGAAGAACATTCATACAATATCTATTTACAGTCAATACAAATCATTTTGATGGGTAAAATAATCTACTGAATGATAATTTGCACTGGAAATACCTTGATGTAATATAATATTGAATATCTATAAAAGAACATGTAACATTGGTTGTATTTTGCTTATTGAAAAAAACATTGATTTAATTTACTTATTGATATATATGGCACTCTTCAACAGCAGATGTAGAGAGTTGGTTTCTCCATGGTCTTTCCATATATATTTCAATACAAGCTAGGGAATGCTGTGAAGCCTTTGAAAGCTATAGGCTTCTTTGGGGTAGTGTAATTAAAAGAAAGAAAAAAACATCACATGGTTTATCTCTGAAACAAAGTCTTGGTACACACCTAAATGCTGATAAAGAACCATCTGTATTATTGGGTGTCATGCTATAGCACTGGTGATAGTACTCTATAGCACTGGTGATAGCACTCTATAGTACTGGTGATAGCACTCTATAGTACTGGTGATAGCACTCTATAGTACTGGTGATAGCACTCTATAGTACTGGTGATAGCACTCTATAGTACTGGTGATAGCACTCTATAGTACTGGTGATAGCACTCTATAGCACTGGTGATAGCACTCTATAGTACTGGTGATAGCACTCTATAGTACTGGTGATAGCACTCTATAGTACTGGTGATAGCACTCTATAGTACTGGTGATAGCACTCTATAGTACTGGTGATAGCACTCTATAGCACTGGTGATAGCACTCTATAGTACTGGTGATAGCACTCTATAGTACTGGTGATAGCACTCTATAGTACTGGTGATAGCACTCTATAGTACTGGTGATAGCACTCTATAGTACTGGTGATAGCACTCTATAGTACTGGTGATAGCACTCTATAGTACTGGTGATAGCACTCTATAGCACTGGTGATAGCACTCTATAGTACTGGTGATAGCACTCTATAGTACTGGTGATAGCACTCTGTAGCACTGGTGATAGCACTCTACAGCACTGGTGATAGCACTCTATAGTACTGGTGATAGCACTCTATAGTACTGGTGATAGCACTCTATAGTACTGGTGATAGCACTCTATAGTACTGGTGATAGCACTCTATAGTACTGGTGATAGCACTCTATAGTACTGGTGATAGCACTCTATAGTACTGGTGATAGCACTCTATAGTACTGGTGATAGCACTCTATAGCACTGGTGATAGCACTCTATAGTACTGGTGATAGCACTCTATAGTACTGGTGATAGCACTCTATAGTACTGGTGATAGCACTCTATAGTACTGGTGATAGCACTCTATAGTACTGGTGATAGCACTCTATAGTACTGGTGATAGCACTCTATAGTACTGGTGATAGCACTCTATAGCACTGGTGATAGCACTCTATAGTACTGGTGATAGCACTCTATAGTACTGGTGATAGCACTCTGTAGCACTGGTGATAGCACTCTATAGCACTGGTGATAGCACTCTGTAGCACTGGTGATAGCACTCTGTAGCACTGGTGATAGCACTCTATAGCACTGGTGATAGCACTCTATAGCACTGGTGATAGCACTCTATAGCACTAGTGATAACACTCTGTAGCACTGGTGATAGCACTCTACAGCACTGGTGATAGCACTCTATAGTACTGGTGATAGCACTCTATAGTACTGGTGATAGCACTCTATAGTACTGGTGATAGCACTCTATAGCACTGGTGATAGCACTCTATAGTACTGGTGATAGCACTCTATAGTACTGGTGATAGCACTCTGTAGCACTGGTGATAGCACTCTACAGCACTGGTGATAGCACTCTATAGTACTGGTGATAGCACTCTATAGTACTGGTGATAGCACTCTATAGCACTGGTGATAGCACGCTGTAGCACTGGTGATAGCACTCTATAGTACTGGTGATAACACTCTGTAGCACTGGTGATAGCACTCTATAGTACTGGTGATAGCACTCTATAGCACTGGTGATAGCACTCTATAGCACTGGTAATAGCATTCTATAGCACTGGTGATAACACTCAGTAGCACTGGTGATAGCACTCTGTAGCACTGGTGATAGCACTCTATAGCACTGGTGATAGCACTCTATAGCACTGGTAATAGCATTCTATAGCACTGGTGATAACACTCAGTAGCACTGGTGATAGCACTCTGTAGCACTGGTGATAGCACTCTATAGTACTGGTGATAGCACTTTATAGCACTGGTGATAACACTCTGTAGCACTGGTGATAGCACTCTGTAGCACTGGTGATAGCACTCTATAGCACTGGTGATAGCACTCTTTAGTACTGGTGATAGCACTTTATAGCACTGGTGATAACACTCAGTAGCACTGGTGATAGCACACTGTAGCACTGGTGATAGCACTCTATAGCACTGGTGATAGCACTCTATAGTACTGGTGATAGCACTCTATAGTACTGGTGATAACACTCTGTAGCACTGGTGATAGCACTCTGTAGCACTGGTGATAGCACTCTATAGTGCTGGTGATAGCACTCTATAGTACTGGTGATAGCACTCTGTAGCATTGGTGATAGCACTCTATAGCACTGGTGATAGCACTCTATAGCACTAGTGATAACACTCTGTAGCACTGGTGATAGCACTCTATAGCACTGGTGATAGCACTCTGTAGCACTGGTGATAGCACTCTGTAGCACTGGTGATAGCACTCTATAGCACTGGTGATAGCACTCTATAGCACTGGTGATAGCACTCTATAGCACTAGTGATAACACTCTGTAGCACTGGTGATAGCACTCTATAGCACTGGTGATAGCACTCTGTAGCACTGGTGATAACACTCTATAGCACTAGTGATAACACTCTATAGCACTGGTGATAGCACTCTGTAGCACTGGTGATAACACTCTATAGCACTAGTGATAACACTCTATAGCACTGGTGATAGCACTCTGTAGCACTGGTGATACCTATGATATAGTGGTATGAATTATAAGTATTGTTCTTCTTCGTAGTGACACAGTATATTGAAGTCATTTCTTTGAAACCAGGAACTAGTAGCCTAGCACCCTGCAAGAAAATTATGGTGGGATTGTAGTTAATGAAGATGGATCCCTTCTTGATCTTCCATTGCCCCACCATTAATTTTAATCTGGGAATTAGAATGGATATTCAAATATTAAAATTGTTATGCATAAGTTAATATATAATTAGAATTTCATACATGAAAATATGAGTTTCAAATATAATTCTTCTTATATGAAAACTATAGAAGAAAAAATATAAAGGAGAAATATGTAAGAAGAAATATAGAAAAAGAAATATAGAAGAAGAAATATAGTAGAAGAAATATAGAAGAAGAAATATAGAAGAAGAAATATATAACTGTTACTACTGATTGTTAACACTAAAAACATCGAGTTGATATGACTATCTATTCGGGTCAATGGTTTGAATTTTAGGATCAATATGACTCAAATGAGAGTCATTTTGCACAGAAATGAGGTCACTCTGACCTCAAAAAGAAGTCAATTTGTCCCATGATGAAGATCTAATCGACTTGATGAATCAGACAAAAAATAATAATAAAAATACCGTTTTAATTAGTCACTATTATTCGAAGTTTTTTCTAGGCTGCGTATAACATACACAGGTTGCTGATAGTTTAGGTTTACGTGAAATTTGTTAATGTGAAATTCCCTATGCATGTGAAAAATTACCCTACAAACAGGTATCATTATCTCGATAGCATGCATTTTCTAACAAAATTGATTAAACACCCTGTATAATGAATAGGATAAGATGGGGCTTTTGAAGATTATGAGGGGAATTATCGCACATGACCCACCATAACGTATTTCATGAGAAAAGTCTCCTGACTTCCATATGATAGTAGAGGCTGTGATGTTGACACTACAGATATCTTGGCAAGTGTTACCTCGCGAGACGCAAATCACTGGGACACAAATAGAAACATGGCATCCGCCTCTCCACGAGTAATGGGGAAAAGAATTGCGCCATGGGGGAAAACTTACACCATTAGGGGAAAAATGACACCATGGGTGAAAAAATGACACCATGGGGGAAAACTTACACCATATTGAAAATTGACACCATGGGGGAAAAACTTACACCATTTGAAAAAGTAGCACCATGGGAGAAAAGACTTGATCTCTTTAAAGAAATAAACATTTCACCATTGGTATGGATATTAATGCAGTGTTTTTTTACGGAAATTCTACATGGAATTTTATTTCTAATTTATATAAAAAGTTGTAATGCTCAAAGATGGTAAATTCAATTTTCTCATTGTGTTCTAGCAGAGTAAACTCTACAGTCTACACTCAACCTTGTCCTGATGATGAAAGGTTATTTTTCTATTCGAACGTTGTGTTTGAATAGCCTCTTGATAAAGGGATATACCTTTGAGAATGATACTCTACACTAACTGCGGCTTTTTCAACGACATCTTTTGCTGATACGATGCAAAAATTTTTAACGTTTTTATAATAGTTCAATACTATATCATTTACAATTTTTTTTTCATCGTGCAAACCTTATATTTTACTTTCCTCTAAAATCTCATAAGAAAGATAACTTTATAGTGGTAATTTTACAATTGGCTATCAAGTTTTTTGATATAATATACTATTTTTAATAACTCAACTCAACTATCCGTGCTACAGAGAAAAAATTCTAAAGGTACGAGAAAAACAGTGTTCGACAACGGGGCAATTTTTTCCATCTAGCTTGTTAGAACCAACATTCTTTCCATGTAAAGCAATACTATATTAAGAACCGTTTTTGTCTGTCTGTTCGTTACACTAAAACCTAATAATAGTAATTAATAGCGTGGTTTCAATAGCTAAATTTAATTTAATTTTAATCGGTTGAAATATTCAAAACGAAGCCGGTGATAATCATTAATGCAAAAAATGAGAACTTTATCATGCAGTTATCTAAACATTATTAACATTTTAAAAAGTCTGTCCCTTTTGACACACTAGTAGGTATAATATATTATATTTAAAATAACTGTAATATAGCTAGTTGATCTATTATTTTTCTCTGGTTAAGATGCTTCTAGTTTTGTCTTACTGTGTCCTTCAAAACCTAATCCATGTAGTTTCGGTAGTTACAAAAGATAGAATGAGATTTTGAGATCGTAAATTTAAGATCAAATAATGCTTCGCAAAAAAAGACCACCATATTTACCAAACAATTCATCACTGAACTATCCTTTTTTTATCTCTGTGCACAAGATGATGAGGGGAAACCCAAAAACATAATAATAGATCTCAGTCTACGGGTAAATGATTTCCAGAGAAATTCGATAAAGAACCTGTGAGAATATTTGTATGATACAATAGCAATTGCTCTTTGTAATAATTGATTCAGTAGGTTGTTAATTCCAGCCTTTACTATTAAAATTATTTAAATTTAACACTACATTATTGATTTCCTAGTACTTCAGATTATACAGAAGTTCGACAACAAATTTCAGATTTGTGCAGACCATTTTTTTGTGGAAACTGGGTTCTTTAGGTGTTCATTGAGCTCTGTAGTGATTTAATGATTTAAATAGTATATATCTTGCAAATTGTTCTACCAATTTGATGGTCTCTCTCACACAACTTCAACTTACGGCCACACCTGTGGTTTAATGATGACTTTTTTCCTTCTCTCTTAAAGAGAGTCATTACTTTTGAGACAGTACCTCTTGAAACGCAAAGTGTTTGGACAGTTTCTGTCACATTAGCGCCTGCCATACGGCACTAACAATTTGGCATTTGGAAATAAGGAGCAAGAGATTTGTCTTAACATTTTTTAATATATGTAAAAAGTATTTATTTCAAATAAACAAATAAATATTATATCTAGACAAAAAACATCAGGATGAGTCAATCTTTGCTTGTCTTTGATATGTTTAAATACTTTTTATGGCCAAAATGTAAGGTGTTTCTATCTTATTTATCAAATCCACGTAGTTGCATTTAATAGACAACTTAGTTAGGTATATATAACATCTATCAGATCTCAATTTTGATAGAATTAAACTAAATCAACCTGCAGCAACAGTACTCAGAATTTATTAAATCTAGAGATATTTGAAAGTTTACAGATTTTCTACAAAGTGGTCTCGAATTATCGCGTCACAATAATTTTACAAATTCAAACAGGTTTTCTAAATATTAACACTATACCTCTATAGTTACCTTAGGTATTGAAACCTCTATAGTTACCTTAGGTATTGAAACCTCTATAGTTACCTTAGGTATTGAAACCTCTATAGTTACCTGAGGTATTGAAACCTCTATAGTTACCTTAGGTATTGAAACCTCTATAGTTACCTTAGGTATTGAAACCTCTATAGTTACCTTAGGTATTGAAACCTCTATAGTTACCTTAGGTATTGAAACCTCTATAGTTACCTGAGGTATTGAAACCTCTATAGTAACCTGAGGTATTGATACCTCTTTAGTTACCTCAGGTATTGATACCTCTATAGTTACCTCAGGTATTCATACCTCTATAGTTACCTTAGGTATTCATACCTCTATAGTTACCTTAGGTATTGATACCTCTATAGTTACCTTAGGTATTCA
This sequence comes from Caprella mutica, assembly GCA_947561585.1. NCBI lineage: Eukaryota > Metazoa > Arthropoda > Malacostraca > Amphipoda > Caprellidae > Caprella > Caprella mutica. The sequence goes on along the minus strand of CANNZV010005168.1, from coordinate 23,383 downwards.
TACCTCTATAGGGACCTTAGGTATTGATACCTCTATAGTTACCTCAGGTATTGATACCTCTATAGTTACCTTAGGTATTCATACCTCTATAGTTACCTTAGGTATTGAAACCTCTATAGTTACCTTAGGTATTGAAACCTCTATAGTTACCTTAGGTATTGAAACCTCTATAGTTACCTGAGGTATTGAAACCTCTATAGTTACCTTAGGTATTGAAACCTCTATTGTTACCTTAGGTATTGAAACCTCTATAGTTACCTGAGGTATTGAAACCTCTATAGTTACCTGAGGTATTGAAACCTCTATAGTTACCTGAGGTATTGAAACCTCTATAGTTACCTTAGGTATTGAAACCTCTATAGTTACCTTAGGTATTGAAACCTCTATAGTTACCTTAGGTATTGAAACCTCTATAGTTACCTGAGGTATTGAAACCTCTATAGTTACCTTAGGTATTGAAACCTCTATAGTTACCTTAGGTATTGATACCTCTATTGTTACCTGAGGTATTGAAACCTCTATAGTTACCTTAGGTATTGATACCTCTATAGTAACCTCAGGTATTGATACCTCAATAGTTACCTCAGGTATTGATACCTCTATAGTTACCTTAGGTATTCATACCTCTATAGTTACCTGAGGTATTGAAACCTCTATAGTTACCTTAGGTATTGAAACCTCTATAGTTACCTGAGGTATTGATACCTCTATAGTTACCTGAGGTATTGATACCTCTATAGTTACCTCAGGTATTGATACCTCTATAGTTACCTTAGGTATTCATACCTCTATAGTTACCTTAGGTATTGATACCTCTATAGTTACCTTAGGTATTCATACCTCTATAGGGACCTTAGGTATTGATACCTCTATAGTTACCTCAGGTATTGATACCTCTATAGTTACCTTAGGTATTCATACCTCTATAGTTACCTTAGGTATTCATACCTCTATAGTTACCTTAGGTATTCATACCTCTATAGGGACCTGAAGTATTGAAACCTCTATAGTTACCTTAGGTATTGATACCTCTATAGTTACCTGAGGTATTGAAACCTCTATAGTTACCTTAGGTATTGATACCTCTATAGTTACCTTAGGTATTGAAACCTCTATAGTTACCTTAGGTATTGAAACCTCTATAGTTACCTTAGGTATTGAAACCTCTATAGTAGTCTGAGGTATTGATACCTCTATAGTTACCTTAGGTATTGAAACCTCTATAGTTACCTTAGGTATTGATACCTCTATAGTTACCTTAGGTATTGAAACCTCTATAGTTACCTTAGGTATTGAAACCTCTATAGTTACCTTAGGTATTGAAACCTCTATAGTTACCTGAGGTATTGAAACCTCTATAGTTACCTTAGGTATTGAAACCTCTATAGTAACCTGAGGTATTGATACCTCTTTAGTTACCTCAGGTATTGATACCTCTATAGTTACCTCAGGTATTCATACCTCTATAGTTACCTTAGGTATTCATACCTCTATAGTTACCTTAGGTATTCATACCTCTATAGTTACCTTAGGTATTCATACCTCTATAGGGACCTTAGGTATTGATACCTCTATAGTTACCTCAGGTATTGATACCTCTATAGTTACCTTAGGTATTGATACCTCTATAGTTACCTTAGGTATTGATACCTCTATAGTTACCTTAGGTATTGAAACCTCTATAGTTACCTTAGGTATTGATACCTCTATAGTTACCTGAGGTATTGATACCTCTATAGTTACCTCAGGTATTGATACCTCTATAGTTACCTTAGGTATTGATACCTCTATAGTTACCTTAGGTATTGATACCTCTATAGTTACCTTAGGTATTCATACCTCTATAGGGACCTTAGGTATTGATACCTCTATAGTTACCTCAGGTATTGATACCTCTATAGTTATCTTAGGTATTCATACCTCTATAGTTACCTTAGGTATTGATACCTCTATAGTTACCTTAGGTATTCATACCTCTATAGGGACCTGAAGTATTGAAACCTCTATAGTTACCTTAGGTATTGATACCTCTATAGTTACCTTAGGTATTGAAACCTCTATAGTTACCTTAGGTATTGATACCTCTATAGTTACCTTAGGTATTCATACCTCTATAGGGACCTGAAGTATTGAAACCTCTATAGTTACCTTAGGTATTCATACCTCTATAGTTACCTTAGGTATTGATACCTCTATAGTTACCTTAGGTATTCATACCTCTATAGGGACCTTAGGTATTGATACCTCTATAGTTACCTCAGGTATTGATACCTCTATAGTTACCTTAGGTATTCATACCTCTATAGTTACCTTAGGTATTGATACCTCTATAGTTACTTTAGGTATTCATACTTCTATAGGGACCTGAAGTATTGAAACCTCTATAGTTACCTTAGGTATTGATACCTCTATAGTTACCTCAGGTATTGAAACCTCTATAGTTACCTTAGGTATTGATACCTCTATAGTTACCTTAGGTATTGAAACCTCTATAGTTACCTTAGGTATTGAAACCTCTATAGTTACCTTAGGTATTGATACCTCTATAGTTACCTTAGGTATTGAAACCTCTATAGTTACCTGAGGTATTGAAACCTCTATAGTTACCTTAGGTATTGAAACCTCTATAGTTACCTGAGGTATTGAAACCTCTATAGCTACCTGAGGTATTGAACCCTCTATAGTTACCTGAGGTATTGAAACCTCTATAGTTACCTTAGGTATTGAAACCTCTATAGTTACCTTAGGTATTGATACCTCTATAGTTACCTTAGGTATTGAAACCTCTATAGTTACCTGAGGTATTGAAACCTCTATAGCTACCTGAGGTATTGAAACCTCTATAGTTACCTGAGGTATTGAAACCTCTATAGTTACCTTAGGTATTGATACCTCTATAGTTACCTGAGGTATTGAAACCTCTATAGTTACCTGAGGTATTGAAACTTCTATAGTTACTTCAGGTATTGATACCTCTATAGTTACCTTAGGTATTGAAACCTCTATAGTTACCTTAGGTATTGATACCTCTATAGTTACCTGAGGTTTTGAAACCTCTATAGTTACCTTAGGTATTGAAACCTCTATAGTTACCTTAGGTATTGAAACCTCTATAGTTACCTTAGGTATTGAAACCTCTATAGTTACCTGAGGTATTGAAACCTCTATAGCTACCTGAGGTATTGAAACCTCTATAGTTACCTGAGGTATTGATACCTCTATAGTTACCTTAGGTATTGAAACCTCTATAGTTACCTGAGGTATTGATACCTCTATAGTTACCTTAGGTATTGATACCTCTATAGTTACCTTAGGTATTGAAACCTCTATAGTTACCTGAGGTATTGATACCTCTATAGTTACCTTAGGTATTGAAACCTCTATAGTTACCTTAGGTATTGAAACCTCTATAGTTACCTTAGGTATTGAAACCTCTATAGTTACCTTAGGTATTGAAACCTCTATAGTTACCTGAGGTATTGAAACCTCTATAGTTACCTTAGGTATTGAAACCTCTATAGTTACCTTAGGTATTGATACCTCTATAGTTACCTTAGGTATTGAAACCTCTATAGTTACCTTAGGTATTGATACCTCTATAGTTACCTTAGGTATTGAAACCTCTATAGTTACCTAAGTATTTTTACCTCTTTAGTTACCTTAGGTATTTTTACCTCTTTCGTTACATTAGATATTGATACCTCTATAGTTACCTGAGGTATTGATACCTCTATAGTTACCTTAGGTATTGAAACCTCTATAGTTACCTGAAGTATTGAAACCTCTATAGTTACCTTAGGTATTGATACCTCTATAGCTACCTGAGGTATTGATACCTCTATAGTTACCTGAGGTATTGAAACCTCTATAGTTACCTGAGGTATTGAAACTTCTATAGTTACTTCAGGTATTGATACCTCTATAGTTACCTTAGGTATTGAAACCTCTATAGTTACCTTAGGTATTGATACCTCTATAGTTACCTGAGGTATTGATACCTCTATAGTTACCTCAGGTATTGATACCTCTATAGTTACCTTAGGTATTGATACCTCTATAGTTACCTTAGGTATTGATACCTCTATAGTTACCTTAGGTATTCATACCTCTATAGGGACCTTAGGTATTGATACTCTATAGTTACCTCAGGTATTGATACCTCTATAGTTACCTTAGGTATTCATACCTCTATAGTTACCTTAGGTATTGATTCCTCTATAGTTACCTTAGGTATTCATACCTCTATAGGGACCTGAAGTATTGAAACCTCTATAGTTACCTTAGGTATTGATACCTCTATAGTTACCTTAGGTATTGAAACCTCTATAGTTACCTTAGGTATTGATACCTCTATAGTTACCTTAGGTATTCATACCTCTATAGGGACCTGAAGTATTGAAACCTCTATAGTTACCTTAGGTATTCATACCTCTATAGTTACCTTAGGTATTGATACCTCTATAGGGACCTTAGGTATTGATACCTCTATAGTTACCTTAGGTATTCATACCTCTATAGTTACCTTAGGTATTGATACCTCTATAGGGACCTTAGGTATTCATACCTCTATAGGGACCTGAAGTATTGAAACCTCTATAGTTACCTTAGGTATTGATACCTCTATAGGGACCTTAGGTATTGATACCTCTATAGTTACCTTAGGTATTCATACCTCTATAGTTACCTTAGGTATTGATACCTCTATAGTTACCTTAGGTATTCATACCTCTATAGGGACCTGAAGTATTGAAACCTCTATAGTTACCTTAGGTATTCATACCTCTATAGTTACCTTAGGTATTGATACCTCTATAGGGACCTTAGGTATTGATACCTCTATAGTTACCTTAGGTATTCATACCTCTATAGTTACCTTAGGTATTGATACCTCTATAGGGACCTTAGGTATTGATACCTCTATAGTTACCTTAGGTATTCATACCTCTATAGTTACCTTAGGTATTCATACCTCTATAGTTACCTTAGGTATTGATACCTCTATAGGGACCTTAGGTATTCATACCTCTATAGGGACCTGAAGTATTGAAACCTCTATAGTTACCTTAGGTATTCATACCTCTATAGTTACCTTAGGTATTCATACCTCTATAGGGACCTGAAGTATTGAAACCTCTATAGTTACCTTAGGTATTCATACCTCTATAGTTACCTTAGGTATTGATACCTCTATAGGGACCTTAGGTATTCATACCTCTATAGTTACCTTAGGTATTCATACCTCTATAGGGACCTTAGGTATTGATACCTCTATAGTTACCTCAGGTATTGATACCTCTATAGTTACCTTAGGTATTCATACCTCTATAGTTACCTTAGGTATTGATACCTCTATAGTTACTTTAGGTATTCATACTTCTATAGGGACCTGAAGTATTGAAACCTCTATAGTTACCTTAGGTATTGATACCTCTATAGTTACCTCAGGTATTGAAACCTCTATAGTTACCTTAGGTATTGATACCTCTATAGTTACCTTAGGTATTGAAACCTCTATAGTTACCTTAGGTATTGAAACCTCTATAGTTACCTTAGGTATTGATACCTCTATAGTTACCTTAGGTATTGAAACCTCTATAGTTACCTGAGGTATTGAAACCTCTATAGTTACCTTAGGTATTGAAACCTCTATAGTTACCTGAGGTATTGAAACCTCTATAGCTACCTGAGGTATTGAACCCTCTATAGTTACCTGAGGTATTGAAACCTCTATAGTTACCTTAGGTATTGAAACCTCTATAGTTACCTTAGGTATTGATACCTCTATAGTTACCTTAGGTATTGAAACCTCTATAGTTACCTGAGGTATTGAAACCTCTATAGCTACCTGAGGTATTGAAACCTCTATAGTTACCTGAGGTATTGAAACCTCTATAGTTACCTTAGGTATTGATACCTCTATAGTTACCTGAGGTATTGAAACCTCTATAGTTACCTGATGTATTGAAACTTCTATAGTTACTTCAGGTATTGATACCTCTATAGTTACCTTAGGTATTGAAACCTCTATAGTTACCTTAGGTATTGATACCTCTATAGTTACCTGAGGTTTTGAAACCTCTATAGTTACCTGAGGTATTGAAACCTCTATAGTTACCTGAGGTATTGAAACCTCTATAGTTACCTTAGGTATTGAAACCTCTATAGTTACCTTAGGTATTGATACCTCTATAGTTACCTTAGGTATTGAAACCTCTATAGTTACCTTAGGTATTGATACCTCTATAGTTACCTTAGGTATTGAAACCTCTATAGTTACCTAAGTATTTTTACCTCTTTAGTTACCTTAGGTATTTTTACCTCTTTCGTTACCTTAGATATTGATACCTCTATAGTTACCTGAGGTATTGATACCTCTATAGTTACCTTAGGTATTGAAACCTCTATAGTTACCTGAAGTATTGAAACCTCTATAGTTACCTTAGGTATTGATACCTCTATAGCTACCTGAGGTATTGAAACCTCTATAGTTACCTTAGGTATTGAAACCTCTATAGTTACCTTAGGTATTGAAACCTCTATAGTTACCTTAGGTATTGATACCTCTATAGTTACCTTAGGTATTGAAACCTCTATAGTTACCTGAGGTATTGATACCTCTATAGTTACCTTAGGTATTGAAACCTCTATAGTTTCCTTAGGTATTGAAACCTCTATAGTTACCTAAGTATTTTTACCTCTTTAGTTACCTTATGTATTTTTACCTCTTTAGTTACCTAAGTATTTTTACCTCTTTAGTTACCTTATGTATTTTTACCTCTTTAGTTACCTAAGTATTTTTACCTCTTTAGTTACCTAAGTATTTTTACCTCTTTAGTTACCTAAGTATTTTTACCTCTTTCGTTACCTAAGTATTTTTACCTCTTTCGTTACCTAAGTATTTTTACCTCTTTAGTTACCTAAGTATTTTTACCTCTTTAGTTACCTAAGTATTTTTACCTCTTTCGTTACCTAAGTATTTTTACCTCTTTCGTTACCTAAGTATTTTTACCTCTTTAGTTACCTAAGTATTTTTACCTCTTTCGTTACCTTAGATATCAGACTTTAGATATTTAGACTGTTGTGATTACCCTATCAATAGCTATGTCGACACCACTTTCCGAGTACTGCAGGTCTATTAAGTACCTGAGTGCTAAGAAGTTACTGCACTCAATGATAAGAGTACAAAAAGCAATAAAAGCTGATGTTTTTCTTTAGCTCTTCACTTTCACTCTTCTGGTGGTAACTAGCTTTGTGTGCTATCATCTAAAGATAATTTACCAAACTAGCATAACAGAGTTTATTTGTTCATCATTGAACAAATTTAATAATTGTTCAAGTGATTCGACTTACTGCTTCTTTATCACCGAAAAGAATTTATTTTATGTGCTTTATTCTTTAAAGTAAAACCTCTATATATTATATACATTGAGCTATCTACAAAATAAAATAAAATTAACTATTCTATTGAATCAGTTATGAATTATATCTCGTTAACTGATTTCTATATTGCAAATCATAAAATAATATCTTAAATAAATAAACTCTTTTAAAAAGACATCACCTCAGCATTAAAAGTAAGAAGTAATAAGTTGTTCTATTGTTGCCGAGACATGTTCTTCTTCCTCTTCACTAGTGGTCGAACCATCGACTTCGCAGGTGCTGCCAAAGGCGCCTTAGATTGCCTTGACCTTCACTGATGGGGGGGGGGGGTGATAAAGATGGGGTAATGTAGAGGGGGGAAGGGAGGTGTAACGCACTAAGCACTCACTAGCTTCCTCTGGTAGAATAGCACTAAATACAACCTAACATTTCTGTGAAGTTTTAACAACCAGATAAATTATTGTGGAGCCTCTCATATTGTGATATAATTTTTTCTTATGAACTCGATAGATATTTAATAGAAAGGAATTAAATGATCGTAGAATAAAGGGTGTATTGCATTAGTTATAATAGACAGTTTGTATGCTCCATTTCTTAACCTCAGACTCTCTTCTCTGAATTTATCATAAAGATCACTAATGCTTTGTGACTCACACTGTATTATCTTTAACTCATAGCTAGAGGAATGGTATGATAATAGAAGCAATTAACAAATAGATAAGATTGAGACGTTTGTCATAGACTTTCTGACTATCTTATATGAGGTTATATAATACTTTTTTCTATTAAGCGTCCTTGTTGTCGTCCTTGCCACAGATTATACCTAACTTTTATTTTCTAGGCTAAGGTTTGTGACTACCTGATTTTGTAGTGTGAAAAATAAACTGTATAAAATGAATAGCGAAAGATAAAGTATAATCTAAAATAAAGTTACTTACATTAACATAAGATTAAATTGATCGCTACTCATAAACCTAAGTAAAAATTTACGATCAGATCATCTTTTATAGCCGATTAGATAAATATTTATAGTATTTTACCGCCATTATAAATTAAATACATAAAACTTTAAATAAAGAACTGTGGAATTCGGTCATCTACGAAAATTCTTCTTTCCAATTTAAGTCAAAACTGGACAAAAATTTATAAAATTTTCAATATTCTGCTTAAGCTTCTCACTTTTAAACTATACGTCAAAACTTCTATAAAAACATGCGAAGGTCAGATGTATAAAATATCACCACTATAGGATTGGGGAAAAATTAAACCAGAAGAAAATTACTCCAAACGATAAATTTTAAGGTGGAAACACCAATAAGGAAAATTGATTGTACACAATTATTTTTTTAATATAAAAGTTTGGATGCCATCAAAAGTTCTTAATGAAAGGGGACAAATAATATTCCATCATTAGGAATGTGAAAAACATTTCAGAACTTTTGATCGTAATTTATTTAACCTCTCAAATAAAATTAAATGAAACAGTTGATATGTTCAATGCAATTCACTGAATTGCGCTATCTTAAGAAAGCGCTGAGTGTTTTTAGGATCTTTGAAAATGCGAGACAATGTGCAAAGCGTATGAAGTAGGACTTACACTGATGGAGGAGATAACCAATTTATGCATTTAATTGGCTCATTTCATCAAAATATTATAGTTAAAGCTATACATAATAACTTAGGTATCGAAATAAATAGGATGCTACTTTAGAATCCATTAATTTTTTTTATTTGTTATTGTTGCATAGTTTGCTGTTGCACACATTTATTTATTCTCCCCTACAATGGAACTAAGGAATCGGGTCTCTCCTCAATTCTAGTTTAATATTTCATGAAAAGAATACTGTTACCAGAAGTAAGAGTAAAAACGTAACATTTATGAATATTAAAAATAGCCTATGTTCATATATTTCTAATTAAGTTTGAGTTAGGTAGCTAAAGAAAATTTGATCGCTTATTCGCTCACATGATCCTTGATAACTTTAAGATAGCGCTGCGCGTTTTTAGACTTTAGAAAATGATCACGATTTCAAAAGTTTAAAAACGTGCAGCGCATTCTTAAGATTGCGTAAATTGTGCCGAACAGATACACTCATGCTTCCTAATTTCTAACTTAGAATATCAAAATGGCGAATTTCATGTTAGAAAATCCGAATAGTCATATTAGCATTACAGCTTAAAATGATCGTGAATTCTATTTTCATCATTCCCACATTTTCGGACATTTCCATTTTTCTTGGTTGGAGTGCAGAGCAAACTAAAGCAAAGAATATCAATTATTGTACACGAGGAAAAGTGACGGTGAGGTTACTGAACCCTGAGGAACTGCTCTGACGCCACTCTCTCGCAACAACAGTTACACTCATCTTGACATCAGCTGTGCATCCCTAGTAAGAAACAGTGAAGTGAATTTGCAAGCCTATAATGTAAACCTGCGAATGAACTTCATTAAAGAGCTTTTAGATTGTATTTCTGATAAGTTATTTAGTTTACTTGTAATTTTTAAGGTAGTACTATATTCACAACAAATTTTATCAAAAGATTGTACTTTCTGAAACTTTTATTGTCTACATTCAATAAGTGTAATAGTCAAATATTCACATTTAATTGTTGTAATAATCAAACATCCACTTTTTCTAAGTTTAACAGTGAAACTTTCACATTAATTACATGCAGGGACAAATGGATAGAACAAAAACATCGAACAAAAATGTTTAATCTTTAACATTTTGGTAAGTACATACCAAACATAAGTATAAAATAACACTGCTTCATTATAAAAATAGATTGAAATTAAAGAAAATGTATTAAATATATTCAGTTTATTCAACATTTCTTGAAATTAACAGTGAAAGAAGAATTTTGAATTTTCTTTTTTCATTTCAATCTCTAAAATTTTCATTTTTTAGAAAGCTTAATGCCTATAGATTATTGTTAAAAGAACTAGTTAACACATCTAGAAAATTAGATTATTAGTTAAACTTCTGGACATTCTTGCAGAATCTCTCCCTCTGCTAACAAATGCAACATGCACAGGAGAAAAGAACTCTCACAGCGCAATAAGGATCGAATCATTTCGGCCCGTAAGGATCATGAAAGTTTTCAATGAACCCAGATGTGGATAAGAGCCATAAAAATAATCGACAGAAAAATAATAGGAGCCAAATTTAGGGGAAAAATTTGGACAATAACCTGCAACAGTATTTATAGAAAAATTATTAATTTGAAATAGTCCAGGTTCAAGCTGGACATTGATCCAAAACATACAGAGAAAAGTAGCTCATAAATGGTTCGAATATATGGGAATTCATGTTTTAAAATAGTCCAGCCAATCACTAGACTTGAATCTCATTAAAATTGTGGCAAATTATGAAGAGACAGATCAGAGAAAGATGCCTCTAAAACCAAGGTTCATAGACTATAACAGGTTAAACGAATAGGGGAAAAATTGCCAGATGTACGATTTCTTGAAGAATAGTTGTAAAACAGTGAGTCAAATCCGTTTTCCTTCAAAACCATACTTATTTGTCTGGTAATTCATCACTCAGAATTAGTTTAAATTACTTAATCTATCATATGATATCAAAATATTTTAATATAATTGTTTTTCCGCTGAAAAATAGACAAAAAACTAAGAGCTGCGTACTCCGCCAATTAGTGTGAGAAAAGAACAATTATGGAATATTTCTTAAACGGTAGATTAAACTCGTGCGTGATGCAACCTTCCTTTCTTTAAAATTTAATAATCTATCGAATGATTTAAAAAAAATTAAATAACTGTTTTTTCGCTGCAAAATAGACAAAAAACTAACTGCTATTCACTAGGAAAATTAGCAATGGAAGGAACAATTTGTCTTTCTTCTTGAATATCTCTTAAAAAGTTGATTAAACTCGTGCGAGATTCAATCCATAATTGTTTAGAGTTTAATAATCTATCGACTTGTATAAAAATATTTCAATGAAATTGTTTTTCTGCTGCAAAAGGAACAAAAAAAATATCAGCTATTCACTTCGTTGTCCATTCATTAGGGGCACTGGTTAACGTTTTCATCCGCTTTAATTACTGTAGCTAAAATGAGAACAAACATAATATTGCAATAATAAAATAATAAATAAATAATATAAAATGTCAATTATTTCTAACAGAGGTTTCACAGGTTTTCATCTAAAGAATTTGTGGACGCAGCTCTTAGTAACATTTTGTACTATTTCAATTCGTTAAACCTGTTATAGTCTATGAACCTTGCATAAAACGGGTCTAGGTTATTTCGTCCACGGACAATTCGTCCACAAAATGCGTTATTTTATATTTTAAAGTGTATATAGTATACAGAGTGGTCAAAAAAGCACCCTATTTTATTTTTCATCCCAAAGTTGTGTTTTTCAGTTTTGTCCATATTTTTCATGTGATACGTAGACAACAGTGTTTGGAGATTCTTTTTGACATCACTGTGGATCCAGCTGGAGGCTGTACTACGCAACAGCGGATAAAATTACTGGCCTCGTACTTTGCCACAAAATCAGTTCTTCTGATGCAGCCGCAATGCAGGAGAAATTTGCGCAGGAACAAAAAACCTGATAAGAGGACAGTTGCCGGCCAGCAGGAGCAGGAGAAGAAAATTGCAATAAGAATTAAGGAAAAGACTATCAATTTCTAATTGATAGTCCTGAGTTATGAAGTTTTGCGGTATGAAGCAGTCGAGTAATGAAGGACCTGAGTTATGAAGTTATGAAGTATTTTCTATGTTTAAATTATAGAAAATGACATACGGCAAAAGTTTCGTCCTAGTTATCCCTCAAAAACTATAGTTTTCTCCAAGATTTTAATCATAGAAAACTATCAGTGCCCCTGAGGTATGCAGGGTCTCTGAGTTATGAAGGAATTAAAACTTCATAACTCAGGAGTTTCACTGTACCTTCAGCAAAGGGTGTTTTATACTTTTATAATGCAGAATATATGTATAAATAATATAAAATATATACACCTTTATTAAATTCTGAATATGATACATAAGGAAGAATTTTGTGGACGAATTGTCCGTGCTCGCCCTCAAATCTGCACCAATGACAGACTATTGCCATTGAAAAATAATTAATGCCAAAACAATCTTTTTGCATATTTCCAAATATTTCTTTTACTACCTAATTTGAAGAAAAGTTGTTAAATCATGTATATCTAATTGTTTTAAATTTCAATTATTTTAATTCATTTTTAGGCTGAAGTATTATTTTCAAATTCTCTTTGGAATGAATACATTTTGTTCTGCACTGCAAAACAAAAACAAATAATTATCTAAATATTTCTAATTAAGAATAAGATGTTTAGAATTTTTTTGCTATTGAAAATATAAATCTCATTAATGTAGGTGTCAATAAAAATTTTTTCTTCAACAACTAGGTTTAGAGATATACGAACAATAATAATGGAACTCTTACAGAAGTTAAATATCCATACATTCCGTTAATAGCCTATACATTTTCTTTCATATGTTTACCCCAGTGTCCGTCGGATTTGCCGAAACAAGATTCGCCGAAGCGAAGATTTGCCGGAAGACAAATTATAATTATACAAAAGTCACAGAAATTAAACGAAACATTGAAATCATAACCATAAGTAATACTAAATTTCTTGTGCCAATCCTTGCCTTACTACCAATCCTTGCCTTACTACCAATCCTTGCCTTACTACCAATCCTTGCCTTACTACCAATCCTTACCTTACTACCAATCCTTACCTTACTACCAATCCTTACCTTACTACCAATCCTTGCCTTACTACCAATCCTTACCTTACTACCAATCCTTGCCTTACTACCAATCCTTACCTTACTACCAATCCTTGCCTTACTACCAATCCTTGCCTTACTACCAATCCTTACCTTACTACCAATCCTTGCCTTACTACCAATCCTTACCTTACTACCAATCCTTGCCTTACTACCAATCCTTGCCTTACTACCAATCCTTGCCTTACTACCAATCCTTGCCCTACTACCAATCCTTACCTTACTACCAATCCTTGCCTTACTACCAATCCTTACCTTAGTACCAATCCTTGCCTTACTACCAATCCTTGCCTTACTACCAATCCTTGCCTTACTACCAATCCTTGCCTTACTATCAATCCTTACCTTACTACCAATCCTGGCCTTAGTACCAATCCTTACCTTACTACCAATCCTTGCCTTACTACCAATCCTTGCCTTACTACCAATCCTTACCTTACTACCAATCCTTGCCTTACTACCAATCCTTACCTTACTACCAATCCTTGCCTTACTACCAATCCTTGCCTTACTACCAATCCTTACCTTACTACCAATCCTTGCCTTACTACCAATCCTTACCTTACTACCAAACCTTGCCTTACTACCAATCCTTACCTTACTACCAATCCTTGCCTTACTACCAATCATTACCTTACTACCAATCCTTGCCTTACTACCAATCCTTACCTTACTACCAATCCTTGCCTTACTACCAATCCTTACCTTACTACCAATCCTTGCCTTACTACCAATCCTTACCTTACTACCAATCCTTGCCTTACTACCAATCCTTACCTTACTACCAATCCTTACCTTACTACCAATCCTTACCTAACTACCAATCCTTACCTTACTACCAATCCTTACCTTACTACCTCCTATGTAAATAAAAAAAATCTAACTCAGTTTTAGAAATCTAATTGGTTTATTGTATAATGTATATATTCTGCTTTCAAATAAGTTATTCATTATTGTATTTCATGTTGTATGAAATTATTAGCGATGTTTATATCTTCCCAAAATACCTCAGGCTTCAACGATTGTGTCACTTACATGACTAAAATTGTGTGAATTAAAAACATTGATTTTTATCAAACCTTATTAGTAATGACATATAAATATGAATATTTAATATATACATATAGTTAGATATATGAAATTAGCAAAAAGATACGGAACTACGGAATAGAAACTTATATTGTAATAGTAATGTCAAATTCATATAAGCAATGTGTGCTTTTGAGGGATTAGATATAATGATAAAAACCCAAAGTTCCACAGGATTTTATTTTAGTTTACTAGTACTCTTTAGTTTACTAGTTAGAGTATTGTTTACTATAACTGTTCTTCATTCAATGTGATTTCAATTAATATATTAATTACTATATCCTAAGGCCCCCTTCACACTTGCGTTTGTGCAACGCCGCGTTGAAAAAAAAACTCATATAATCATTTTTCCCTTGTTATTATTTGGTTATCATTTTCTCTAATTAACATTTTCTTTGGTTATCATTTTCTCTGTTTATCATTTTCTATGGATATCATTTTCTATGGTTATCATTTTCTATGGTTATCATTTTCTATGGTTATCATTTTCTCTGGTTATCATTTCCTCTGGTTATCATTTTCTCTGGTTATCATTTTCTCTGGTTATCATTTTCTCTGGTTATCATTTTCTCTGGTTATCATTTTCTATGGTTATCATTTTCTATGGTTATCATTTTCTCTGGTTATCATTTTCTATGGTTATCATTTTCTCTGGTTATCATTTTCTATGGTTATCATTTTCTATGGTTATCATTTTCTCTGGTTATCATTTCCTCTGGATATCATTTTCTCTGGTTAAATTTTCTCTGATTATCATTTTCTTTGATTTTCATTTTCTCTGGTTATTATTTTCTTTGCTTATCATTTCCTCTGGTTATAATTTCCTCTGGTTATCATTTCCTCTGGATATCATTTTCTCTGGTTAAATTTTCTCTGATTATCATTTTCTCTGGTTATCATTTTATATGGTTATCATTTTCTATGGTTATCATTTTCTCTGGTTATCATTTTCTATGGTTATCATTTTCTCTGGTTATCATTTTCTATGGTTATCATTTTCTATGGTTATCATTTTCTCTGGTTATCATTTCCTCTGGTTATAATTTCCTCTGATTATCATTTTCTTTGGTTATCATTTTCTCTAGTTATCATTTCCTCTGAGTATCATTTCCTCTGAGTATCATTTTCTCTGGTTATCATTTTCTCTGGTTATCATTTTCTCTGGTTATCATTTTCTATGGTTATCATTTTCTCTGGTTATCATTTTCTCTGATTATCATTTTCTCTGGTTATCATTTTCTATGGTTATCATTTCCTCTGGTTATCATTTCCTCTGATTATCATTTTCTCTGGTTATCATTTTCTCTGGTTATCATTTTCTCTGGTTATCATTTTCTATGGTTATCATTTCCTCTGGTTATCATTTTCTCTGGTTATCATTTTCTCTGGTTATCATTTCCTCTGGTTATCATTTTCTCTGGTTATCATTTTCTCTGGTTATCATTTTCTCTGGTTATCATTTCCTCTGGTTATAATTTCCTCTGATTATCATTTTCTTTGGTTATCATTTTCTCTGGTTATCATTTCCTCTGGTTATCATTTCCTCTGATTATCATTTTCTCTGGTTATCATTTTCTCTGGTTATCATTTTCTCTGGTTATCATTTTCTATGTTTATCATTTTCTCTGGTTATCATTTTCTATGATTATAATTTTCTCTGGTTATCATTTTCTATGGTTATCATTTCCTCTGGTTATCATTTCCTCTGATTATCATTTTCTCTGGTTATCATTTTCTCTGGTTATCATTTTCTCTGGTTATCATTTTCTCTGGTTATCATTTTCTCTGATTATCATTTTCTCTGGTTATCATTTTCTATGGCTATCATTTCCTCTGGTTATCATTTCCTCTGATTATCATTTTCTCTGATTATCATTTTCTCTGGTTATCATTTTCTCTGGTTATCAGTTTCTCTGGTTATCATTTTCTCTGGTTATCATTTTCTCTGGTTATCATTTTCTCTGGTTATCATTTTCTATGGTTATCATTTTCTCTGGTTATCATTTTCTCTGGTTATCATTTTTTCTGGTTATCATTTTCTCTGGTTATCATTTTCTCTGGTTATCATTTTCTCTGGTCATGATATGGAAAAAAGTAATTTGGCATAATAGGGTATGTTCTCATTTATCGAACAGTTCCACATTTTCAATCATCAACAAATAACGAGTTAAAATGTCATATCAATTATATACTTTTTCTTATATGATCGAATATATGTATCTGTCAGATAATTTGATCATAACTTACCTAACTATAACAACTCTATCACAGTTGCCAGGGGCCCTTGTTATGTGGGTAGAAAATGATAACCATTGTAGACAATTATTTTTCTATTTTTCGTCTTATTTTCGTCAAAAGTTTTGTGTATGTATGCAATCCCAGAAGTGAAAAAAAACGCTAATGTGAACGGTACAATAGACATTCGTATACTGCTAAAGCTCTAGCATTAAAAATTCTGCTCGTATTTTAGCAGGGGACTGAGCTATGTTGCCTTCGAAAAATTGTTGCATTTTTTCTAACGCGTGAAGGACTCTGTTAAAATTAATTGAAGCTAAACTTCTTGCAATAAGCAATTTTTCTAACGCGGCGTAGAGAAACGCAAGTGTGAAGCGGGGCCTTAGGGTCAAAACAATTAGATATATTTCAAATTATTAATATTAGTTTTACCCGTATCAATGATACTGAAGCAAATTATTATTTTTTTCGTTGCTTTTTCTTTGATTTTTCTCTAATTTCCACTAACTTTATGAGGCGCTGTTGATAGAGTGACTGTTTAACCCATTTTGTGACACACAGGCAGACGGATACGGCTCTTATTATATAGTATGGATTATATTTGATTTTCGACAAATTAGTTTTTCGGTAAATTTCTCTTTCGGCTAACCGTATTTCGGTCAATCTGTTTTATGCAAATTTGGGATTCGACAAACATGTATTCGGAGAATCCGGTTCGGTGAAATATTTTTTTTTGTAAACTTGGTTTCGGCAAATTCGTTTTCGGAAAATATGCCTATATAACGAATTTTTTTCGGAAAATATGCCCCCATTTCTGTAATCGTTTACATTTCTCTATTAGACGAGATACTCTATGCCTATGGTAACTATACACTTGAAGTAGCTTTCTTGCATTCATCAGCATTGTTCAAACCGCATATCAGTTTCTCCAGAAGCATTTTTTTTGAGTCCTATTTCCTCTTTTATTTATTGATGAAAATAAATTTTCACTTCAACATTTTTTTATTTTTCCTCAACATACACCACCTTCTTATAATAGATGTAACTTATTAGAAAAGATTATGTGCACTCGGTAGAGCGCATACCTTCGCCACAGCTTTGACCCATTCTATCCCAAAATTTAATAATTTAAAAAATTTAATAAACCTAATAGATATAACCTAATAGATATACTGTAACTTAATAGATATAACCTAATAGATATAACCTAATAGATATAACTTAATAGATATACTGTAACTTAATAGATATAACCTAATAGATATAACCTAATAGATATAACTTAATAGATATAACTTAATAGATATAACTTAATAGATATAACTTAATAGATATAACTTAATAGATATAACTTAATAGATATAACTTAATAGATATAACTTAATAGATATAACTTAATAGATATAACTTAATAGATATAACTTAATAGATATAACTTAATAGATATAACTTAATAGATATAACTTAATAGATATAACTTAATAGATATAACTTAATAGATATAACTTAATAGATATAACCTAATAGATATAACTTAATATATATAACTTAATAGATATAACTTAATAGATATAACCTAATAGATATAACCTAATAGATATAACTTAATAGATATAACTTAATAGATATAACTTAATAGATATAACTTAATAGATATAACTTAATAGATATAACTTAATAGATATAACCTAATAGATATAACTTAATAGATATAACTTAATAGATATAACTTAATAGATATAACTTAATAGATATAACCTAATAGATATAACCTAATAGATATAACTTAATAGATATAACTTAATAGATATAACTTAATAGATATAACTTAATAGATATAACTTAATAGATATAACTTAATAGATATAACCTAATAGATATAACTTAATAGATATAACTTAATAGATATAACTTAATAGATATAACTTAATAGATATAACCTAATAGATATAACCTAATAGATATAACCTAATAGATATAACCTAATAGATATAACTTAATAGATATAACTTAATAGATATAACTTACGAAAGCAATTCTGTTGCACTTGACAGACGACCCAAGCATAAAAATTTAGTGGAGACATATGAGATTAAGTTCCTATCTTAACCTTCGGTGGCCCACCATAACTTTTTTCGTGGTGAAGTTTCCATTGTTTTACTTACCGGATGATCTCCTTCGAGGAAATTTTACTAATTTCATGAAGTGCAGCACAGTTAAGGGGAACGATGAAATAATTGTACATCCTGTAATTGTAATTTGAAAGACTAATTCCTTTTAGATAAGTCTAAATTAGGTCATTGATAAGGAATATTTTATCATTCGAAAGCTCTAGAGAAATAAATAGGTGTGCAATTGTTTCGTCATTTGCCTAATTGTGCTGCACTTCATTAGAGCATCACAATGCACTAGTTTAATTCATTAACTGAATTAACACGTTCACTGCGTATCTGGATATAGCTGGCATTTCTCTGTATATTAATGACAGTTATATTAATAAATCCATAAGTTGAAGAAGAATAATTGTATTAGTATTTATTAGCATTTTTAAAAATACAATAAAAATTTGCATTCGGTACACGGGTGTCCCGATACGCAACAGTGTAATCCCACATATGGCCCGAAACGCAGTGAACTTGTTAAAGTAACTAATTAAACTGAAATGAGTTATATCTACTACTTGAGAAAGGAATAGTCAAAATATGTACCTGGTAAAATGATCAGCCTCTGTAACGACAAAATAAATTAGGACAGTTTTCACAGCAGTCTTTGAACCTCAACTGATAAGATGGACGACACCTCATTTCGATATTATTAACACATACAATGATTTACACTAACTGTATATACTATGTAGATATTGTAGGACTGTTATTCACTGTAAGAGTTCATCCCTAGTGGAATATTATTTGTATTGACTGTAAATAGATATTGTATGAATGTTCTTCACCGTAAGAGTTCATCCCTAGTGGAATATTATTTGTATTGACTGTAAATAGATATTGTATGAATGTTCTTCACCGTAAGAGTTCATCCCTAGTGGAATATTATTTGTATTGACTGTTAATAGATATTGTATGAATGTTCTTCACCGTAAGAGTTCATCCCTAGTGGAATATTATTTGTATCTTCTCACAGAGATTAACTAATGTGATATTCAGAGCTTTTATTATAACATATTTTTTTCATATTTTCAAAGCTGTTCTGTTCACCATTTTAAGATAAAGCAGTTTTTAAAGCCATTCATTTCATTGAATAACTGAATGTGGTCGTACAAAGCAATGCGATTTTAGTGAATGTGATAGTCACAGCATGGTGATACAAACGAAATATACTGTTTTTAGTACAAAATACGTACCAAGACCTTACGGCTCGCAACTACTTCTTCTAAAGTCTAAACTGACACTTTAATATATGGTTGTTTGGTGATGCCGTGGAATATTAAGAGGGAACTACATGTTATTATTATCTGGCCCCACCATAACTTTCTACCTTGGGTACAATGTACCCTATGACCTTTAAAGAAACTGTATAGAAACCACAGCTATGAACCTTATGACGTCACGAGATCAAACAGCAACCTACTAACTAAATCAGTAGACACTATTTAGTACAACCACATTTGTTCTGGTTGCACTAATCGACTTGCATAATTAGTCTCCAATGTGATAAACACTTATATAAAAACAGTTGTAGTAGATGATTAGGTAGGGCTATAGATGATTTAAACGGTTCCCTTCCTAATCTCCCAAGACTCAACAATAATTTTATTTCAGGGTGCAGCCTATTGGTATCAGCAGGCGGCAGGAAGAGCTCATAATTTGGTCACATTAGGCGGAGTGCACAGGTTGGGCTACGATCTTCCTGATTTTTCTCAATAAACTCTACGGTTTTTGCTCTCAATTTGTGAATGACACAAAACACGGGACAACTTTATAGTATGAGTAATGACGTGATTCGTCTGTGCTAGAAGATAAAAAAGATATTCCACTAGGTATGAACTCTTACGATTTAAATATTCATACAATATCTATTAATAGTTAATGCATATTAATGTATATTTGGTGTGTGGGGTATTCCATTTACTTGGTCGTTATAGTGGGTGGTCGTATTATTAAATTACCTTCTCAAATATAAATGTATTTTAATAAACACATCAATATTATTAACATTATTAGTAGTTTCAATAGCCAGGGAAAATTCAAACAAAATATGAATGATTTGATGGGCGTGACCTTTGAGTATATTTTGAATTATAATTATCTTTATTATTTAGAATTTAAATTTCTGAAATATTCAATGGCAATATCAAATGAAGTTTAAAAAAAGGAATTAAAATAAAATTGAATACAGAAACAATGAATAAAAATATAAATTATGTAAATTATGAGCAATTTATTATTAAAAATTATACATCAGCCTCAGAGTTGTAATTTCTGAGGAAATTACAACTCCATTGTAATTTCTAGCAGTCTCTTTACACTCTTCTAACAGTCTCTTTGCACTCTACTAGCAGTCTCTTTACACTCTTCTAGCAGTCTCTTTACACTCTTCTTGCAGTCTCTTTACACTCTTCTAGCAGTCTCTTTACACTCTTCTAGCAGTCTCTTTACATTCTTCTAGCAGTCTCTTTACACTCTTCTAGCAGTCTCTTTACACTCTTCTAGCAGTCTCTTTACACTCTTCTAGCAGTCTCTTTACACTCTTCTAGCAGTCTCTTTACACTCTTCTAGCAGTCTCTTTACACTCTTCTAGCAGTCTCTTTACACTCTTCTAGCAGTCTCTTTACACTCTTCTAGCAGTCTCTTTACATTCTTCTAGCAGTCTCTTTACACTCTTCTAGCAGTCTCTTTACACTCTTCTTGCAGTCTCTTTGCACTCTTCTAACAGTCTCTTTACACTCTTCTAGCAGTCTCTTTACACTCTTCTAGCAGTCTCTTTACACTCTTCTATCAGTCTCTTTACACTCTTCTAGCAGTCTCTTTACACTCTTCTATAGCAGTCTCTTTACACTCTTCTATAGCAGTCTCTTTACACTCTTCTAGCAGTCTCTTTACACTCTTCTAGCAGTCTCTTTACACTCTTCTAGCAGTCTCTTTACACTCTTCTAGCAGTCTCTTTACACTCTTCTAGCAGTCTCTTTACACTCTTCTAGCAGTCTCTTTACACTCTTCTAGCAGTCTCTTTACACTCTTATAGCAGTCTCTTTACACTCTTCTAGCAGTCTCTTTACACTCTTCTAGCAGTCTCTTTACACTCTTCTAGCAGTCTCTTTACACTCTTCTAGCAGTCTCTTTACACTCTACTAGCAGTCTCTTCACACTCTTCTATAGCAGTCTCTTTACACTCTTCTAGCAGTCTCTTTACACTCTTCTAGCAGTCTCTTTACACTCTACTAGCAGTCTCTTTACACTCTTCTAGCAGTCTCTTTACACTCTTCTAGCAGTCTCTTTACACTCTTCTAGCAGTCTCTTTACACTCTTCTAGCAGTCTCTTTACACTCTTCTATAGCAGTCTCTTTACACTCTTCTAGCAGTCTCTTTACACTCTTCTAGCAGTCTCTTTACACTCTTCTAGCATTCTCTTTACATTCTTCTAGCAGTCTCTTTACACTCTTCTAGCAGTCTCTTTACACTCTTCTTGCAGTCTCTTTGCACTCTTCTAACAGTCTCTTTACACTCTTCTAGCAGTCTCTTTACACTCTTCTATCAGTCTCTTTACACTCTTCTAGCAGTCTCTTTACACTCTTCTATAGCAGTCTCTTTACACTCTTCTATAGCAGTCTCTTTACACTCTTCTAGCAGTCTCTTTACACTCTTCTAGCAGTCTCTTTACACTCTTCTAGCAGTCTCTTTACACTCTTCTAGCAGTCTCTTTACACTCTTCTAGCAGTCTCTTTACACTCTTCTAGCAGTCTCTTTACACTCTTCTAGCAGTCTCTTTACACTCTTATAGCAGTCTCTTTACACTCTTCTAGCAGTCTCTTTACACTCTTCTAGCAGTCTCTTTACACTCTTCTAGCAGTCTCTTTACACTCTTCTAGCAGTCTCTTTACACTCTTCTAGCAGTCTCTTTACACTCTTCTAGCAGTCTCTTTACATTCTTCTAGCAGTCTCTTTACACTCTTCTAGCAGTCTCTTTACACTCTTCTTGCAGTCTCTTTGCACTCTTCTAACAGTCTCTTTACACTCTTCTAGCAGTCTCTTTACACTCTTCTAGCAGTCTCTTTACACTCTTCTATCAGTCTCTTTACACTCTTCTAGCAGTCTCTTTACACTCTTCTATAGCAGTCTCTTTACACTCTTCTATAGCAGTCTCTTTACACTCTTCTAGCAGTCTCTTTACACTCTTCTAGCAGTCTCTTTACACTCTTCTAGCAGTCTCTTTACACTCTTCTAGCAGTCTCTTTACACTCTTCTAGCAGTCTCTTTACACTCTTCTAGCAGTCTCTTTACACTCTTCTAGCAGTCTCTTTACACTCTTATAGCAGTCTCTTTACACTCTTCTAGCAGTCTCTTTACACTCTTCTAGCAGTCTCTTTACACTCTTCTAGCAGTCTCTTTACACTCTTCTAGCAGTCTCTTTACACTCTTCTAGCAGTCTCTTCACACTCTTCTATAGCAGTCTCTTTACACTCTTCTAGCAGTCTCTTTACACTCTTCTAGCAGTCTAGCAGTCTCTTTACACTCTTCTAGCAGTCTCTTTACACTCTTCTAGCAGTCTCTTTACACTCTTCTAGCAGTCTCTTTACACTCTTCTAGCAGTCTCTTTACACTCTTCTATAGCAGTCTCTTTACACTCTTCTAGCAGTCTCTTTACACTCTTCTAGCAGTCTCTTTACACTCTTCTAGCATTCTCTTTACATTCTTCTAGCAGTCTCTTTACACTCTTCT
>CANNZV010005167.1:23-30425 GCA_947561585.1 Caprella mutica | reverse complement strand
CATCATCTGATTATTAAAGGATTATCTTATTATTATCATCTGATTATTAAAGGATTATCTGATTATTATCATCTGATTATTAAAGGATTATCTGATTATCATCATATGATTGTTAAAGGATTATCTGATTATTATCATCTGATTATTAAAGGATTATCTGATTATTATCATCTGATTATTAAAGGATTATCTGATTATTAAAGGATTATCTGATTATTATTATCTGATTATTAAAAGATTATCTGATTATTATCATCTGATTATTAAAGGATTATCTGATTATCATCATCTGATTATTAAAGGATTATCTGATTATCATCATCTGATTATTAAAGGATTATCTGATTATTAAAGGATTATCTGATTATTAAAGGATTATCTGATTATTATCATCTGATTATTAAAGGATTATCTGATTATTATCATCTGATTATTAAAGGATTATCTGATTATTAAAGGATTATCAGATTATCATCATCTGATTATGGGAGACTTATCAGTTAAAATATAAATAAGAATATCTAATATTAACGCATAAATCTTATTATATTTAAATAAACTTTAATAAATTACCTTCCTATATAGCATAAATATATTTTAAGTTTGAATGAAAAATGATATGTAATTATATAATACAATACATTAATGTAGTAATGAGACTGAATATTATGTACTATTCTCTACCTTTAAAATGTTCTTTAGGTGACTATGACTTCACAAGGATGAAGTTGGTAGAGTTGTGACATCTTGGAACTAAGTTATGACATCAGATGATCTGCACTACTGCGGTGTGTACACTGTACAGTAGATCTCATCTGTAGTGTTCCGAGTCAGGGAATAACTTGTATAGTGAACATATTTTTATATTTTAGTCTGCCATGAATTGCCATCGATTATAGAAAACTGATTGCCATTCATGGAAGACTATAGAAAATTTGTTCGCTATAGAGGCTACTTTCTTACTCAGGACTCTACGTTCACTATACAGGATTTCATTATAGAGGAGTTATACTGTATTCGGAAATACTTCCTCTTTACAATGAAATAACAATGCGTTATATTAAACAACATTACTTCGGAATTATATTATAAGAATAACTACACGACGATTATTTGAATTTATAGACGCCATTTAAATATTGTCGATATACTGTAAGATTTATACTATTCATTGTAAAATAACATAATAACGAGCTTTACGTGACCGGACAATTGCCACCCGCGGACAATTGCCACCCGCGGACAATTGCCACCCGCGGACAATTGACACCCCCGGACAGTTGCCACCCAAATATTTATTATCAGGCCACTTAACTTTAAAAATGGAGATGAAATGTGTATATTATTTTTGTACGATTAATTATTATTTGTTTACATTATAAGATAAGAAAATTCATTATACATTTAATACTTTCCTTTTTAAGTGAATGCATTCACAGAGTAGCTTTTCTGCATCCATGAGCATTGTCACCCACGATGGTAGATGACTTTGTTCATGGAGCCACTTTCTTTTCTGACTGCTTCTTCAAGTCCCTTGTATTTAATTTCCTTTCGATGTCAATGATATAGTCATTAGTAAACCCAATTTCTGGAGCAGACGATATTCCATTAATAGAATTAAAATATCTAATTTAATCGCCCGGAATAGGTCTTTATTTATAATTATTTGCTAAAGGAAAAACAATAGGTATTTATATTACTACCCAGTAATATAATTTACAAGTTAAGAATCCTAAAAAATATATTATTAGGGTTGTGACAATATGTTTTTAAAATCCTAAATCCTGAAAATGTTATGGACGAAGGGAATTAAACAGTTTTGAATCGTTCTAAAGAAGTGGTATAAAGTATTCAATAACATAAGATTTAAAAAATATTGTATTTAAAAAGCACATTCAGAAACCGAATAATATTTTTTTATCTTATATTGTATATAATTAATAATTAATCGTACAACAATAATATGAATATTTTATCACCATTTTTAAAGTTAAGTGGCCTGATATTCATTATTTGGGTGTCAATTTTCCGGGGGTGGCAATTGTCCGGGTGGCAACTGTCCGGGGGTGGCAATTATCCGCGGGCGGCAATTGTCAACGGGTGGCAATTGTCCTAGCACCCGAGCTTTATCTTGGCAAACAAAAAAACACTACACACTATAAGTTTATGATAAATAACTACTGTAGAGCTGCTCTACACTATGGGCCACAAAATGTTTCCGCTTTTTCAAATACTTGTAAATTGTTAGCAAATAGTCGGAAAAACTGCATCTTGGTCTTTTTTTCTCTGCCTCTCATTGTACTATTATACGGTAAAAACATATTTGAACTGATGGACATAGTTTAAGAACAGGTAAGCAAAGAGTGAGCGTGATTATTTTTGTCATTGCGCGAAGGTTATTCTTAGAGCTAACTCTGTGATTTTACTTACTAAAAGGCATTGAATAAAAGGAAAAAATTACAATGGTAGACAATAAATATAATAAAGGGTGCTTACACTTCTTCGTTGGAAAATATTTGGAAATTGAATAACTCCAGTGTCATTTGGATCTCATTGAAGTTTTCACTCTGAATATTTGTTCTTAGCTTGTTCATTGCATGGTTAAGGACCGTTTCACACAAGCCTTTTTAACACCGTAGAAAAAAAGCTCTTCTTAAAATGTATTTTTTTTCCCGCTGATAGAAAAAGCACATTAAATATTTACTTCAGCGATGAAAAAAAGCAAGTGTGAACACATTAAGAAGAGCTTTTTTCAGCGTTGTTAAAAATGCATGTGTAAAGCGGGTACTGAAGGGCGGTACTGAAGGGAAAACTAAATAAGCTATTCGGCAATAAGAATTAGATCGCTTTGAATCATCGTAACGATTGGCCATCCAGATCGTCTGGAACGATTAATAGGAGGAACAGTTTGATTTTTTTTCAGTGAAATTTTATTAAACGCTTTTTATTGTTATAATAACGTTTTTTTACTAAACCATTCTAATAAACTGTTGAAAGTTTTTAATAACAAGGTTTTAATATCCTAAAATTCGAAGTTAAACAAAAGTGCGCAAACAGGTTTTTGGTATCGGTCTCTAAAAATGCTGCTTAACGAAAAAGGTTGAATCGTTTCATCTAAAATTTTGTACAGAGATAGAACAAATGTTGAGAAACAAAATTTGATTTTCCAATTTTTTGTAAGTTTTTTAGTTTTCGATTCACAGCCCTTGAAATTTGGGTATAGGTTTTTTTTGGGACACCCTGTATTGTGATTTTCGCAGAATCTTCTATATCGTAGTAGTTAGAGAATATTTTCATCGTCGATTATAATCACATATCGATAGACAACGATGGACGACTATAATTTTCACACTGGGTGAAAAAAATATGCGTTGGTGAGTGTTTCAATTTTTTTTCATTTCTGTTACGCAATTCAAACCCAAATTTGGTTTATTCATTTGATTAACAATTGAGATTTTCTGTGAATGTAGAATAGCTGAGGTCATATTTTCTGGTTAAACATCAAAGGCAACGGAAAATGGAATTCATGATGAATTTTATAGCGTTTCATATTGTTTTGACATTTTTCATCAAAGTGAATGCATATCGTGTCTACAGATTTCATGCTAAAATTGGAAAGAACATCATGCAAATTTACTTTCTATATATCAAGGAATAACTGTATCTGGCCCACAATATTTATATCGAATTATCATTATGAATTATCTAAATATTGAGAAAGAATAATAAGTTGATTAATACAGAATAATCTATTACTAAAAATTGATTCAATTTTTAATTCTATTTGTCTAATTAGCCGTATAGAATGTTAGCTATGTTACATGAACATTTGACTAGTGGTGTAATCTAATTTTAATATTAATTAAGTAAAAAAATTATATTGTATATAATTATACAATTTTTCAGTATCTATGTTACAATCAGGACCTAATTGTAATTAATTATATTCTTTGAGTCCAATAAATTAGCAGGAAGATGACATGCTCCACTATTTCCTAAGAGGTTGTTAACCCTAATCGCACTGGTGAGATTCGCTACACAATTGATATATTGGAAACCAGCGGCTTGAATTATATAACTTTTTGGCAGTTCATAGTTATTATCATACGAATGTAATGTGCAAAATTTTACGATTGATAGGAACAAATTTATTTTATTGAATGTATTTCGTTTGAACTGCGAAGATAATTCTTCTTTATTACCTAAAACCATATAATTTAACTTCAGTTTCATTGAATTCGTGAGCATATTTTCATAATTATTTTGTCTTCGCAATATCTGATATCGAATTCCAATTTTTATAAAAGGAGCATTACTTTAGTAAATAAAAAAAAACTGCATCGTATTTTATTGAAAAATATATTAAATAGTTTTTTTATCTTTATGTTATAAAGAATTCCACGAAAACTTTCAATGAAGCTATATTATTGTAAATATGATATTGAAATTTTATATACAGTTTCTCTATGTGAACACAAACGTAAAATTACATATTGGTACAATTTGAATCATGAAATTTATTCACTGAACTAATTCATATTGTAACACAAATAATATCCACATTTATCCGCGAAAGAAGATTTTATTTTTTAACTATGTAATCAAGATCTCCTACTTTTCTATTAGGTACCGCTGAATAGTCTTTAATATTCATTAATTAATCACAACTTAATTAAGCACTTTGATGGCATAATTAAATATATTTTTCCTATACTCATTAATTAATTTCCCGTATAAAATGAGAAAGCTATAATTATATTTCTTTTTCTCTAGAGTCTAGGTGGTAGATTTATTTGCTATGATTAATCCATTTTAAAAGGAAATATTAAAAAGCTAGGTTAGATTTAATAAATTATTTAAAAATCAGCAATCTAATTCACAAATATTCAGTTTAATTATAAAATTTATCTCTTAAATTTTTATATACTCTTTAGTTAATAAACATGACGAATATTCCTATAGTTTAGTAAATTCACGTAATCCTTAGGTAATTATCATCAAGATACAGTAATCATATCCCATGGTAACTAATATCCATGCAATATCGAGTACATCCCCCTGCTATACATATATTCTATCACTATTTGCAGGAATATACACGATAATTCTCTAGACACCCTTACAAATAAATATAGGAACGATATGTGATACGGAAGCTGCCTGCAATTAGTATAATATCATATCAGAATAATCAGAGCAATGTAAGGCACACTATTGACTCGGTATATAATGATCAACATAAACTGCAGAAAGATTGAATATAATGGTAGCTTTTCGCGATTATAAATCATCAGCTAAGCATCATTTATAATAATAATGAGGATTTTTAAGTCACGAAACAATAGAAATAGAAGATTTTATATTGGAAAATATGGATAATTGCAGTTCTATTTATTAAGTGTATTTTAATCTTGCTTAATGACGGTTTGAATTATAGCTTTATTGAAAAAATAAGAAATAAAAATTATCATAGCTAGTACATATTCAAAGTATCTAATTATTTTTTAGACAATTTCAGAAATGAAAATTTTGAATAGTTTTCAATTTAAGTCATCCTAAGAATAATAATTTCCAAATGAAAAATTGTTACTATTGTTATATGATATATCATTTTATGAAATTATGGAGGTTATTGAATCAAAATCAAAATATTTTAACTTTATTTTATATTAAATTCCATATTAGTATATATAACAATATTCATATAAATAACTACCCGTAAACCACGATAATGTTACATTTAATTCAATAAGTTTTATTTTGCCCCTCCTAGCCATGCAATCATTCAAAAAATGATTGCTATTAATGGTCATTAGCGCCACCATGCGGCAAATAATAAAGAGTCAGTCAATGCACCGTGTAGAGGCTTCATTAATTAGAAAGCTACAATATTACACTATTCATTGGTTGAAGAACCATAAGTTATCATTAGGGACTCAGTTGGAAATTTATAATCGGTAAATCGTCTATTATTGTCGATGATGTTTAAATTTTTCGTCAGGATTTTATAGTCAAGAATCGGATGATAGAATATCACTTTTTGGATTTTATGATAAACTTCTTTCAAATTTTACGGTGGAAACTATATATTTAATATAATATTTTTTTGACTTTCAGAGTAACAAAATTCTATATATAGAAAATAATGTAAATAAATTTATCTGATTTAATAAGATTTAATTATCCTTCAAGTATAACCAGAACATATTATCGATAATATCAAATGGGTAAAAAATACCAGATGAAAATCCAATCAACATATTTTGATGCGGTGTTTTAACCCTAGTAACCTAGGGACTGGTCCGCCTGGACCAGTCCCTAGGTTAACTAACAGTTGATGTTACTATAGGGTTGATAATAACTAATCGAAATTTTCATCCAGTATTTAAATCCCATCTGGTAATTAAAAATTACCGTAGTTGATATTTATAGGAAACTGACTATTTTTAAT
Source organism: Caprella mutica (assembly GCA_947561585.1). Classification (NCBI taxonomy): domain Eukaryota; kingdom Metazoa; phylum Arthropoda; class Malacostraca; order Amphipoda; family Caprellidae; genus Caprella; species Caprella mutica. The sequence goes on along the minus strand of CANNZV010005167.1, from coordinate 23,974 downwards.
TATTTTCTTCTCATACAATAAAAAACATCAATGAAATAATCTTTGCGTGAATTAAGAATATTAACATTATTTAGCTGTAAAGCAAAGAAATATAATCATCTTCTTTTTAAACTATAGTACAGTATAGGACTCCTCTACAGTGAATGTAGAGTCCTGAGTAGGAGGACTATCCCGTATAGTGAACAAATTTTCTTCAGTCTGCCATGAATGGCATCAGCTTTAGAAATTTAATGGCAATTTTGAGGACACTACATTTTCTACGAAGGAATCCACTATAGTGCAGAGCTCTATTGTAACATAATATATAGTAAAAAAGATTCTTAGAGTAACATTTCCTCAATATAAGAATATATTTAAAATGTTATTACAATATTGGGACAATGTTCCCTTGGAAACTTTATCTGCAAGATTATTATTTTGATTCAAAAAAATCATTGAAAGGAAAAATGTTATTAAATTTTACAGGTTATAAATTAAAAGATGAATTCTTATTTAAAAATATTGAAATGGTTTATTTTTTAAAAGGTTAGTAGAAATAAACTATCAAATATTCAATAAAAGAATTTCATTGTGTATTATAATTAAAATAATATCATATATCCCCACCCCTATCTTCTTGATTAGATTGCCATCTCCAAAGCTGTCCCACTCAGTAAACATGGCATTCAAATACGTTTCAGAATGAACTTGCGCCTATTCTTCAAGTTTAACATTCAAATTTGGCCCATTCTAAGGCAATGAACAGAAAAAGTTTCAAATTTGTTCGACTCGAAAGACTTCAATAATCTGAAAATTATGCGCGAATCAACCGGATGAAAAGCTTCATTACGAATTCTGATAAACTCTCAGGACTGAACTTCAAATGAGATTTCGTACACTGAGAGAAAGCAGAGACACAAACTCGATTTTTAATGTTGGTGGGCCGTTCGAAAACTTTATAGCTGTAATTCGATGATTTGGTTATGATAAAAAGTAATTAATCGTTCGAATATCATTGTTTGTTCATCCAATTTGTTGGTATTTTCTATCTGGATGTTATGAAAAAATATTTTATTGAGAAATTATTATTATAGTTTTAATTTTAATTTCGTACAAGATATAACCTGTCATCCTATATACTCTATAAAAGACTATACCTTTCTCTAAGAATGAATATTTCCCGGTAGTAATAAACAAGGAAAATTGTTCCTTACTACCAATTACCTTTCTTTTCAATTCAAATAAACCTTACACACACTTTTTCAAATCAAACTAACAATAATAACAAGCAGCCTGTTCAAAAAAGATGCAAGTTTCGGGTCAGCAGCTCCAATTAGCATTATTTCCCCGAAAAATAGAAAATAAAAATAAGCCTTTTATTATTTATGTAAATGAATTATATCCCAGCCTTTGAAGTTATGTGTCCAGGGTCAGAGAGTGTGAAAATAATTCAAAATCTCTCAATTTTTGGACAAAATGAATATAGGTATGACGTAAATTTATTTCAGTATATTTTTAATATCTAGATAAACATTTTTATATCTAGTAATTGGCAATAACGTGAATACTCATTTTTTCACAACTGTGAACATTTTGTCATGAAATTGGCGATGACTGATTCATAATATAAGTTGCTATTAACACAAAAGTAAATTGTGCAATTAAAAATTCATTTTCCAATATAATTTAAAAAAAACTAGTGATCCGTTTTTACTGTAACTTCCCAAAAAGAAAATTATTTTGTTTACATTTTCCGAAATAGGTCCACTTTATTTATGAAATTGGATACGAAGAGGTTCATTCCATGAATCGTTATTTTTTATCAAAGGATACGTAGATCGAAATTTTTTCATTAGCTTCGAACAGATCATTTTAAAGTTATCACTGTCGAAAGAAGTTTCCTGTACTTTTTCCCAAACAAACTATGCAATGATGTCCATGTACTGTAGAGTGAAGTGAACCAGTGAAAAGATTGGAATTTAGATGGTGATTACCTAAATTCATATTTGAAAACAATATGCATACTACAAAATCACTTTTTGTGACCTATATTATCAAGTGTAGAGATTATCTTTTAAAGTAAATATATAATTCAATTTTTTTCATATTTTTAGCTGATTTATTGATTTCTAGTATGAAATAACATAAAACTATCGTACATGAATTTTGTATACAAATCTTTGGAGTGTTGAAGAATTTCCCTACAATTAACTCTTAAATTTTTATTTCGGTCGTTTCTTCTCGTGGAGATCTGAACTTAAAAGTTAGATTCTTTACGCTACCATATCTCTCATATCGTTTCACAGTATGCTATAAAAAGACTATGTGTGCATTTTACATCCTAGACTATTTTAATAATTTTCACTGGTTCAGTTTCACGTGTGTTGAAGACATTCCATATTTGGACTTTGACTTTCAAATAAAATTATTGAATGATTCGATGAAAAGAATATTGATCTCAATGATTGAAAGTTATGAGCTCATTCTGATAATTTTAAAGATTTTATATTCTAATAGTTACATTTTTTTACTTTTGTAAGATTTTGCTGTTTCGTAAGATTCTGCTATGTATCATCAAATGGATAATAAACATTTATATATTGAAAAATTTAAAATAATATAAAAAAATAGCTTAGTACATCTGTACTGAAAAAAAGAAGCAGGAAAAGTAAATCTAACCAATATTTTCTAACACGAAAATATAAGATCTTGAAGTTGAAGAGGAAAACTCTAGCGCTGTCCTCTAAACGCCAAGTTGTGTAAAAAAAACGATATGCATGGTATAGATGAAATAAAAACAATTAATATTCTAGATCAAAACAGTCCCCTTCTTCTCCTTTCACCACAGACAGTTACAGCTGAAATGAGTTGGTGTTTGAGTCAATACTAGTTTCTTTACCAATTTACTACACAAAAAACGTATCTGAACTATATATAAATATAATATGCACACCTTTTTAACATAACAATAAATATCTACAACTATAGTTATAAATTAAATAAATAATATTTGCGACAATCTAGTAGAGTGAATTTTTTACAATGTTTGATGACACCATTCAGTACTTACTGATAAATGACTGATGTTAAAAATAATTATTGATATAGAAATAAAGTAAGTTAGTATTGAAGGAGAGTTGAGTGCTGCTTTGCTAACTTTTCTTGTGTCTGAAAGAATTAAAATATTATTAGAAATAATTATTATTATCAAATGACCATTAGATGTATTCTAAATATTTTGAAATATGTATTCTCCGAATTTTGAAACCTTTAAGAGGTAGGATTGCATATAGCACATATACTTTTATCGTAAATATTTGAAATATAAATAAAATAAATCAAAAAAGATTTAAAACCAGTTAAATAACAAAATTATTTTTTTTTCCCTTTCATTTAAAATTTACACAGGAATTTGAATTTCACTTAAGATTTCAATTTCAATTCGAAATTACACATAAATTCGAAATTACTTTGACTTGTATTCTTTCGACAAAGGCTTATTTTCATTATGAAAATGTCTCCAATAAATCTATCGATGAAAAGAAAGGTATTACTTGTATTTATAAGAAAGTGATGACTCTACTTTTTTTTCTCTGGAAGAAATGCAAAAAATTGAAATTCTTTGATACAAAACAACTTCCCGGAAAATACCATCCCATGAATATATTTATGATATTATATATGCAACGCATATTTTTTGAGGAAAACTGAACATTTCTATCTGAGAAAAAAATAAAAGTTTTAGTCCTTTGGAGTTACATAATTTTGTACATGAAAATATTTTTACCCCTTTTATAGTGAATCATTATTTGTTGTAATATGAATTAAAATAATAATTTGATGACGAATACTTTAAACCTTATAATAATTGTAGAATATCTTCTATAATACGAAAAATCATATATTGCACTAATTTTCTATCAGTAACCTTTAATCATATAGATTATGGGTCTAGGACATAATTTTCTTCAACGGACCATTCGTCCACGAATTGCTTTATATTGTATTTTAAAGTGAGTGTGAGATATTTTTCATACTATTCTTAACTGTTCCATTATTACAAAAGTGTAAATAAATAATAATATTATAGCGATTTAAGCTGAAGCATTTTATATGAACACATTAAAAATGTTTCTCTGTCGATTATAATTACATAATAAGATATGCTAAACGGGTTGACTGTATCTTCAAGTTATCTACCTTGTTTAATATTTTGCATTAATTAGTTATGAATATATAAAATTAGGAACTGAAATATCAGAGTACTAACATGAATAAATGTGTGGTTCATTTGACAGTTGAGGTAAGATGTTTAAGAACTACGTTTAAATGCATCCCCTTAATGTATCCAACACAAAAGTTATTAGCAATCAATTATTAATAACCAGCAACAAAGAGATGGCCTGAAGTGAATATCAATAATGTATCAGCTGATTCCATACTGACAAGCTTCACTTCTATTACCAAAATCACTACTCAGTCCTATTTCAAATGGTAATAAGAACGGGGATTTTTAAGTTACCATATAATTGTTACTCCAGAAACATTTCGTTTTCTATGACTTAAAGTAAAAGGAAATTGTGTTGAGGTTCGACTAACAGAGAATAAATGTTTTTAGATTCAACCATAACTTTTTTCTCACTAAGTGCAGGTCAGTAATTAGTTTAATTCTTTAATTTATATAATTGTAACATAGAACAAACAATAATTTTTTTTATTTTGAATATTTTGTGGCTTAAGCTCCATATTACTGATTAATTCTAGATTTTCGGACACGTAAAGAAAAAGGTAATAAACTAATTACAATAGAGGTAAATAATAATATTTATCGTATATGGTTTTATTAATATCGAACAGTCCGATAACTTGGACGTTTTTACGTTTAAATAGTTAAACGTAACACGAAAAGTACCAATATCTAGTTAATTCTGTTTTATCACGTTTAGTAGTATATTGTATACAATACATGCATCAAGTACATTTATATGTCATGTAGTAACTGTTAAGAATTTATTTATAAAAAACTAATTTATTAACTAATATTTCTTCAAATAAAAATAGCAATAATCTATTCAAAGATATTGCTTGAATAATAATATTGATGAGCTACCGATAAATAGACACCACAAAAAATGTCACCATTTCTATGTTTTTGAACTGTAATAATTCAAGACATGTCTTGCAATCGTTACAAATTTTATAAGACCGGTGTATAATAAAAGCAGGTCCTATCTGTATATCATTAAAAAAGTATTCAGTTTCATTATTTTACTGTTGCCGGTCAGCAAGAGCAGGAGAAGAATATTGCAATAAGAATTAAGGCAAATACCATGAATTTCTAATTACCATCAACAAAGAGAGTTTTCTACTTTTTTATTGCAGAATATATATATAAATATTATATAATATGAATTATATACTCATTATAAGTTTAATACAAAATAAAGCATTTCGTTTATAATATTGTCCGTGGATGAAATGCCAGTATACGAATTGTCCACCCACGATAAAATATGTACCTTATGAAAGACCAATTATGGCTAATCTAATATGGACTAAGAAACGTTTTTGTGTAAAATTCATTTTATTGAACTATCATATTTCTTACCGAATTCGTGTGAAATTTTTATCGTGACATCAACTCCCTCTCCTCCTCTTGGCTTACAAGAATACCGCCCTTCTGTTTCTGCATTCGCCTTCCCCACCACTAGATTGAAAACACTACTTTTCATGGATTCCTTCTGTCTTTTCCGTCTATTGCAAGTAGATTTTAGTTCTCTGCGCTGCCTGTCAGTCCCTCTTTTTGCCGTCTGACCACTCCTGTAGAAATTTTGAACAGACATACCATTATGCTGATACGCGTTTTCGGGAGTCCTCGAGGAATGCACTCCAGACATTATTTGCTCTTCAGCTAATGGTATGATGAGAGGTAATTTTTTACTGCCCACTGATGAAATTGGTAGACTGCCGGTTGAAATTATCTGAAAACGACAAAATTAAAAAATTCATTTTAACATGTATGGGTATTTTTATATAAGTTATTACGGATTACGGAACAATTCACAAATGACTAAGATACTAGATATACATCCTAAGGAAATTATTCCAGGCAAGGAATTGAAATTCATGAAGGATATTATGAAAATATTAATAAATAAATAATCCTTCCCTAGGATATTCCTTTAATATTCCATAAATAAATCCTTTTTATCAGGGATAGGTATTATTTCTCATTTTAGTTTCTTTGATTTTCATTTCGAAAATATTTCTCCATTTACATTAACGATGTAACTTCCTAGCTCAAACTAGAGATTTGAAATAACGAGTACTGGACAATAAGTTGAATTGAAAGGAAACCATCTTATTTCCGTCACTGATATCTTTACTTGGGAGCTGAAATGACTGCCATATTTCACTTTCATATCAAATTATCAAATAATGGTAAAGAATGACATTGTTATAATGGTAAATTATATCAAATATGTTCAATACAAATATAAAGATATTTAAAAGGTCAATTATCATAAAAAAGTTTTTTTTAAAGACAAAGCTTAATTCGAATGTTCGAAAAATGTTCAAAAAAATAATAAAATCTCATCAGAAAATATTAGCGTTCCTTGGTTGTTTTGGTTCAGCTATATTTTTACTATTTTTTCGATAACGAGTCGAATTTTTACTGAATAGTTTTTGGACCCGTCTTCAAAATGCTACGTTTTGAAAGTTATTTCTCTATGAAATACTTTCTGAAATTACTCTATCAGAAATCACTTGAGATTATAGTGTGATCGAATTTACGAACTTCAAAAAAATCTTTTTTTTACAAATTGGACGAATTTCTCTTGAAGGTTTAAAAATTTCGATGACAAATTTCGCTCGAATTATTAAGATGCAAACTAGTGGAATTTAAGATCAGGGATAGCAAACTTTCACGCTTTCCTACCTACTTTTTCAAAATATTATACTTGTGTACAGTAAGTAATATCATTCATTGGTATATTTGAAGTGTAAAAGTTTTGAAATTAAAGTTTGTATTTTATAGTTTTAATGGTCTTATCTGTTTTGAAAAGTAAATTTTTTGAAACTTTCAATTATAAATGAGTACTATAAACTTTGCCTCATAATTACCTTTGCAGAATGCAGGAAGGTTATATTTTTGACGGCATTTATTTATTTATCATCTTGTTATTCGCTTAACTGAAAAGTATTCAACCAAATTGCCTGAAATTTAGAAGAAAAAAAAGATGGTCAATGTCCAGGGACCTACTGGTAGAATTTTGGGAGCGACCCGGTCAAAGGTCAACGTTATGGTCATTTATAACTCAAAAGGTATTGAACAATATTGCATGAAACTTGGTGAGACGATTGATCAATATGCAAGAACCATTTGGTTAGATTTTGGGAGCGATCGGGTCAAAGGTCAAAGATCAAGGTCAAGGCCACTTATAACTCAATAACTCAAAAAGTATTGTACCATATAGCATGAATCTTGGTGGGACGATTGGACATTGTCCAGGAACCATCTGATAGAATTTTGGGAGCGATCCTGTCAAAGATCAAGGTCATTTATAACTCAATAGTCAATAACTCAAAAAGTATTAAACCAAATTGCATGAAACTTGGTGGGACGATTAGACACTATTCAGTAAGCAGTTTATTAGATTTAAGGATAGAACGGGTCAAAGCGGCGGCGAAGGTATGCGCTCTACCGAGTGCACGTAATCTAGTTATTAATCTTTCCAAATTGTATTTCTAAACAAAATTTTAAATTGTAATTGTAGCATTCACTATACAGGATTTCATTATAGAAGAGTTATACTGTAATAACTTCAGGATGAGTATCGTCATTATGAAGGAAAATTTCAAGTCACAATAAAAAATCAAATAAGCATATTTACATAAACATCAATACACACAATAAAAAATATATAGGAAATTTTAATAGAAAATTTGAGACAGAATATAGCACACTGTGGTCGGTGGAAGTTTATCTATGTATCTGTATTATAGTTCTTATAAGTTAAATTCGAAGAAGAAAACTTGCCTATTATTTTAAAAATACAATATTAGAAAAAAACTGTGCATATCCTCTACCTTCAAAATATCGGTTCTAGGTCCATTCACCGAAAACACATTCACCGAAAACACATTCACCGAAAATACATTCACCGAAAACACATTCACCGAAAATACATTCACCGAAAACACATTCACCGAAAACACATTAACCGAAGATACATTCACCGAAAACACATTCACCGAAAATACATTCACCGAAAATACATTCACCGAAAATACATTCACCGAAAACACATTCACCGAAAATACATTCACCGAAAATACATTCACCGAAAATACATTCACCGAAAACACATTCACCGAAAATACATTCACCGAAAACACATTCACCGAAAACACATTCAACGAAAACACATTCACCGAAAATACATTCACCGAAAACACATTCAACGAAAACACATTCACCGAAAACACATTCACCGAAAATACATTCACCGAAAATACATTCACCGAAAACACATTAACCGAAGATACATTCACCGAAAACACATTCACCGAAAATACATTCACCGAAAATACATTCACCGAAAATACATTCACCGAAAACACATTCACCGAAAATACATTCACCGAAAACACATTCACCGAAAACACATTCACCGAAAACACATTCACCGAAAATACATTCACCGAAAATACATTCACCGAAAACACATTCACCGAAAACACATTCACCGAAAACACATTCACCGAAAACACATTCAACGAAAACACATTCACCGAAAATACATTCACCGAAAACACATTCAACGAAAACACATTCACCGAAAACACATTCACCGAAAATACATTCACCGAAAATACATTCACCGAAAACACATTCAACGAAAACACATTCACCGAAAACACATTCACCGAAAACACATTCACCGAAAACACATTCACCGAAAACACATTCACCGAAAATACATTCACCGAAAACACATTCACCGAAAATACATTCACCGAAAATACATTCACCGAAAACACATTCACCGAAAACACATTCACCGAAAATACATTCACCGAAAACACATTCAACGAAAACACATTCACCGAAAATACATTCACCGAAAACACATTCAACGAAAACACATTCACCGAAAACACATTCACCGAAAATACATTCACCGAAAATACATTCACCGAAAACACATTCAACGAAAACACATTCACCGAAAACACATTCACCGAAAATACATTCACCGAAAACACTTTCAACGAAAACACATTCACCGAAAATACATTCACCGAAAACACATTCAACGAAAACACATTCACCGAAAATACATTCACCGAAAACACATTCACCGAAAACACATTCACCGAAAATACATTCACCGAAAACACATTCACCGAAAACACATTCACCGAAAATACATTCACCGAAAACACATTCACCGAAAATACATTCACCGAAAACACATTCACCGAAAATACATTCACCGAAAATACATTCACCGAAAACACATTCACCGAAAACACATTCACCGAAAATACATTCATCGAAAACGCATTCAACGAAAACACACTCACCGAAAATACATTCACCGAAAACACATTCACCGAAAACACATTCACCGAAAATACATTCACCGAAAACACATTCAACGAAAACACATTCACCGAAAATACATTCATCGAAAACGCATTCACCGAAAATACATTCACCGAAAACACATTCACCGAAAATACATTCATCGAAAACGCATTTGCCGAAAAAAGATTCGCCGAAAATACATTCGCCGAAAACGCATTCACCGAAAAAAGACAATTATTTTCCTAAATAAGGTATAGTTATTTTACAATAAAAAACAGTGTAAAGAATAAAGTGTAAACCTGGGTGAGCTCCCTCTAAATCACCCAACCAGACCGTTAACCTAACCTTAGGTAGACAATATCTCTTTATATTTATAACATACAGTGTTTTTTAAATTTTTGATGAAAGTGCTTTCGGCGAAAGGACCGGTCACCCAAAATATCAGCTATGAGGAAAAGAGGGTCTAAATGGCCAATTAGTCTGTACCTGTGATTATTCTAATTGATGGCCTTTGGAGCATTTTAACTACTTGAAGATGAGTACTGCAGGAATCGATTCAAAAATACAATAAATACGAGTAAAAGAGGCTATGATAGAGTCCCATTAACGATATTAGAGGCAGATATATCTCTTACACTATAAATAAATAAAAACCCTAGACAGCTTATTACACGTTATTCTCTGAATTTAAGTTAGCTATCTACTATTACACCGAAAAATTTCACATTATTCGTAAAATGCACATTAAGATCTTTCACAATCATACATTTATCAATTTCCACTTCCTGACATCTGTTAAAAAACAAACCGCTTCCATTTTCTGTCCATTAATTGCTGGGCGATTAGAGAAGTTGGTTTAAACTTCTCTGAGATTGCATTTGCCTTAAAAATGTTAGGTATATGAAAGGTCTATAATTAATGCAGCTATACATCCTATATGTTATTCATGTTAGCTTTCAGTCATATCGAATAAATAGTTTAATGATTTTAAAGCAAATGAATGAATTCACTCAGAATTATTAAATTGATATAGTAATTATTCAGGATATGTGAATTTATTATGACCAGACTTGCTAGAAAAGTGATAATTTATGCATAAAAGCATAACACATTTAAAAATCTCTTTTTGATTTAAATTGAACGTCATGTTTTAAATCACTAACCTTGCAAATAATATGAGATTTTTAATAGTCTGTGAATGATATATAATAATGTAAAATTTCTTTATTAGAGTTTGGATACATACAAAAACGTATATTTTATCAGAGACACTATGGAAAATATATGACACTGTGGGAAAAAGGGTGCCTCCCCCCCTTTACATCCAATTCATAACCTGAGACCAAATTTTCCGCTCAAATCTCATGTTAAATAAATATCAAAACATGTCAAAATTACTAATGTTACGTATCATTTTACAACGGTTAATTACGTTATCCGCTTTTAATAAATACACTACACATTTTAGTACTCATAATTTCAACTTTTTCTATTATTGTTCTCTAATAACACCATTAGAAACTGAGACCGAGCTTTTCGAGACCGAAATTTCCTAAAACCGGAAAATAAGATATGACTGATCGGACTAATGAAGTAAAGGATCTATCTAAGATTTTAGCTCACTCACATATGTTAGATAGTAGTATCTTTACCCAAAAGGGGTCAATTGATTCCCAGTCATTGGATTCCCGCTCATACTTGTTTGCTTATACAGCAAGCAAACAATTTTGTATTGGTGTATAATATATTAATTACATAACATATACGTGTATAATAGAAATAAACGCCTTATAGTTGATTATAATTACCCCGCTCTTATTACGAATTGCACGTGTGGAAATAAAATTAGTGTGGAATATATGTAATGTATGTCATACAATTTTCGCCTGATGTATAAAAATAATTGAGGAGTAACTTTGGTCGTTAGTTTTCAGTTAAGCTGTTTTCGGCGTAACTATTTACGCCGAAAACAGCTTAACTGAAAACTAACGCAGATGGGATTGAAATTTTTTTATTTTTAACATAAAAAGTGTTTTTAATCTAGATGTTATTCTAGCACTTGTGTAAGTTATTACGAAAACAGCTCAACTGAAAACTAACAACCAAATGGACAAAGTTACTCTTAATATATTTTAAATTCCATAAGAAATTAAGAATTGTTATAGTCATGTTCAATATTAATTCTTTCTTGTATATTCGTATCACTAAATATTGATATACATTTTAATGCAATTTGAAATAAGAGCCAGCTATCACTATATATAGTCTAATGAATGAACTAATAAAATTAAATAGAATGCATTAAAAACTAAATTATATGCACTCAGTAAAACGCATACCTTCGACGCCGCTTAAATATGACTTTGACCTCTACCTTAAACCCGTTCGCTCCCAAAATCGAATAAGCAGTATTTGGATAATGATCAATCGTAAAACCAAATTTCATGCAATATGGTTGAATGCTTTTGAGATATTGAGTTATAAAACACCTTGACCTAGCTAGACCTTTCACCTGAACGCTTTCAAATTCTACCAGAAGGTTACTGGACATGGACCAATCGTCTCACAAAATTTCAGGTAATTTGGTTGACTACTTTTTCAGTTATGCGAATAACAGGATAATAAATAAATAAATAAATGCGGTCTAAAATATAACCTTCTGCACTCTGCGAAGGTAATTATGCAATAATAATTTTTAGTGCATATTGTGGGCGATGAATTCTAAAAATGATATTTTCCCTGATATAATAATTCATTTGCTGCAGCAATCATTTCTAGCTTTTATCTTTTTTTCTTGGAAAAGTATGTATTTATTAGTTATTTAAATAGTAGATGTCAATGTAATTCATAAATGAAGACAATAAAATAATAATTATTATAATACATATATAAGCAATAACTATATATAATGACCGGGAATCATATGACATTGGACTCAATTAACAGGGGATCAAATAATACGGGTGATTAAATAACGGGCATGAAATAACCAGAGATCAATTGTTGGGAATCCCCTAATTGCCTTTAAAATAATTAGCCTGAGAGTAAGTATGGCTCATTGTTTCTATTTCACACTGCTGCACTGGTGACAAATATTTAATATAAGATGTACTACTACTACTATAAAAATAACTACTATTATATTAATAAAATGTGGTGCAATTAGGCAATCTGTTGCAATCTGAAAAATGTTGCAATCTGGCAATTTGGTCCAAGTATTTTTGAGTTATGTGAATAACAAGATTATAAATAGACTAGATTATGTGCACTTTGTAGAGAGCACACCTTCGCCGCCGCTTTGACATGTTCTCTTCCAAAATAATTAAACTTCTAACTGGATAATAACCAATCGTTCCACCAATTTTCATGCAATATGGTTCAATACTTTTTGAGTTATTGAGTTATAAATGACCTTGACCTTTACAAGGATCGCTCCCAAAATTCTACCAGATGGTTCCTAGAAATTGACCAATTGTACCATCAAATTTCAGACAATTTGGTTTAATACTTTTTGAGTTACACATGGCCTTGACCTTGATCTTTGACCTTTGACCCAATTGCTCCCAAAATCTAACAAAAGGGTTCCTGTATATTGACCAATCTTCCCACCAAGTTTCATGCAATATGGTTCAATACTTTTTGAGTTATAAATGCCCATGACCTTGACCTTTGATCGGGTTGCTCCAACAATTCTACCAGCAGTTCACTGGACATGGATCAATCGTTTCACCAAATTTCAGGCAATTGGACTAAACACTTTTTCAGTTAAGCGAATAACAAGATGATAAATAAATAAATTTTCTCATAAATGAGGGCTAAAATATGACCTTCCCGCATTCTGCGAAGGTAATAATTGCTGCCTAAAATATAACCATCAGCAATGTGCAAAGGTAATGATAATATTTGATAGATAATTAAATTAATATTATAAATATGTCAATAAGAATTGATTCACTTCCATTATTAAAAAAATATATATATTGAACGATCGTCAGACTAGTTACCAATAGCCAATGGTAACCACATTTATCATAAATCTGGAACAATAGCAGATTATAGGATTAAATATCATCGTATTTAAATATAAAAATATAATCTCGAACAAGATTCCAATAATATATTTCGAAATATTTTATTTCCTTAAGTAGGTTATTCATGTTATTCATCACAAAATCATTTTATTTTCGGTAAAAATGTCCCATTAAATAATACATTTAACAATAGGCGTATGATTTTAACTACATAGTAAAGTACGTACCACTTTTATTAATGAAGATCAAATGCACACTATACTCCTACCATTTTAGACCCACCTTCTCTTTGTACAACCAATCTACCACAGACAGCACTGTGGTGGAGTGTGTCACTTCACATGTGATGTTGATGACGTCACCAGGATGTAGAATAACTATTGGTGGTCCACTGATAGAGGCACGAACTCTAGCTATGTGAATAAATGACTCTTGTAAGGAAATTATCGAATTTTTTTGAAACAACGTATTTTAAAAACAATATTTTTCCATTAAAATCATGAAAATCCTAGATGATATATCTAATATTCTTCTTGAAATAATTAAATGAAAGTGAATAGGATGTTATAAATCCGTTAACTTCTTCAGTTTAGATCTAAGTAACAGTAATTGTAACTTACTCATAGTATTCGATGAAGGGTATCGCTGTATGTTTTCAGAGACTCTGTTTCTACTGCCTCCTTCTGGTAAGGAAAAAATTGAGTTAATATTTAACTAGGATATTAAGACCAATGCATTATAGTACACTTCAACCTGCATAGGTTTTGAAATTATGATTCTGTTACAAAAGATTATGAGATAACATTGACCAATCGTATATTTTGTGATCTAATTCAGAGATAACATTATTTGGCCATAGAGCTACTGATGATGAAACGAAAATTTCTGATATTGAAACATGAGTTCCTTTATATTGAAACATGAGTTCCTTTATATTGAAACACAGTTCTCATATAATGAAACAAAATTCCAAAAAAGTGAAACACAATTGATTTATAATGAAACAAAATTCCCTTATATTGAAATATGGGTCCCTTATGATAAAATATAAATCCCTTATAATAACTTACCCGTCACTTGTAGATTGATAATAAAACTCAAAATAGGGTTTGTAGAGATTTGACATTCGTAGCCACCCGAGTCTGTTATTTTGACGTTAGATAGAATGAGGTCCCACCCCTGGTGGTCACTGTCATGGTGTATGCAGACCCTGGTGTCGGTGGTGTAACGAAAGGTGCCGATTGTGAGGATCTTCAGATCTTTCAGTCTGATCCAGTTCACCTTGTTGAGGGAAAACCATTTGTGAGGTAAATCTCCACTTGCTAGATTCATAATAATCAATTTAATGGTTAATGTGAAAGGAGATGCTACAATTATTATTGGAATAACAAAAAATATGAATAATTGAATTTGAATAATATGAATATGAATAATAATACATATAAAAATCCTTATGACCTCACAAATAAAATTTAAAATAATGACAATTTTAAATAATGACAATACAAAAAAAAATTTTGAGCAGGTCAAATTTAAAGAAAATAAAATTCTATAAAGAGAGAATGAAAATAGAGTTATTTGCAAGTTTCAGTACAGATTATTAAATCTTATCTCATACATTTGAATAAAGTGTATTAATACGAACTTATCATTCTTCTGATACCATTATCCCATATAAATTAGATTTTCAGTACATTTTATCATTTCACTTACCGTTTTGTCCCCCAATTTTATTACTCGACAGCCTAGCTCTGCCGTCTCCCCTGCCGTCGCTACAACATTCCTGGAAAGATTCCTGTCAAAATAAGGACTTGCAATCTCCCCCAGTGCATCCTCTTCCCCACTTGAGTCATCCTCTGCCATTCTTGTCTCTCCGCCATCTTCCTGATCATTCTGACCGAAACTGGGATCTCCAACAACCTTGCGAGTTCGGACTGGAACCGCAATCGGTCCAATGTCTTCTTGTATTTTGATATGCTGAGAGTTGGACCGGCTTGGATAGTTATTCTGCCCGCTATCAAAGTGGATAAAAGGAATTGTGTACGGCAGTTTACGGTAATGCCGGCCCGGTAATTTCACCAGTGAATCATGGATGTCATCTCTGTCGAAATCCGTTCTTGTATTCTCACTTTCGTCAATTGGTACTCGAGAGAGGAAATTTGCTTTGCCATTCACGCCATCTGAAGAACAAGAATTTTATCATTATTTCTAATTTGGAAAAAAACATTATTTTACTAAAACAATTATTTTTTTATATTATTCGTATGTATGTATACGTATTATATATATCAAAAAATATTGGACATATGCATATTCTAAGAATTTTATTATAATTATTATATGGTTTCTATAACCCTCCCTAATCCAAGTTTATAAATTTTATAAATTATAAGTGAAACCTCACCATTCTCTGTAGCTAGTGTCACTCAATGGAGAATGAGACCTACCTAAATGTGAAAACTTACGTCACGCTGCTATCAAATTAATGTTAATATTCAACTTTATTCGTTTCGTTTATATGTTGCATATTTAAATAGCTAATTTACAAATTTCACTTAATTATAGAGAAATACTTATAGTTTTCTTATGAAAGTGGCGCCGTTTAGTGTATGAAAATGAGTATTTCGTGTAAATTTCATTTGATCATATATCTATTTATTTATTTTATATAATCATATTTAATCATATTTTTATTTTTTTTAATATTATTTTGTCTATGTACTATATAATAAGATTGTTCAAAGTTTACTGCTCTCTCGAATACATCTATAAAACAAACAGTACATAAGCATCATTCATTTGTGGACAATAATGATTTTTGTTAATGACTCGTCCGTTAGGTACTCTAATTTATGATTAGTAATAAATATCAGTCAGTGTGATAACATGTAGAACAGTGAGTCTACTTCTCTATACATTTTGCCAACTAATTGGGACTATTATACAGTATTTCCTCTACAAGCGTGGGCAAAATCGGTGCAAAGTAACAAAAAGTGTCTCTAACAGCAGTGGTTTGATATCTCGAAGATAAATCTCTCAACAAGTTGGTCTCGTCTAACAAGCATGAGAAATAAAACGTCTCGTTTTCCCATTGAATTTATTGCTTAAAGTTATAGAGAGATGTGAGTGGGAGAAGATAAAGAATTCATGCTAATTGATTTATGTTAATTTAACTTCATTTAATCGCTCAAGAGAATGCATATTATTAATAATTAGGGTTGTGAAAATATGATTTTAAAATCATAGATCTTAAGAATATCATAAACAAAACGAATTTAAATGGTATCAAATAATATATACTGCATGTTTAAAACAATTCAATACTTTATATTTCTCTCCGTCTAAAATATATTAAGGATCTGTGATTTTAAATGCATATTGCTGCAACCCTAATAATAATAAGTCACAATCATTAATTCAATCTATTTTTATTACAATTTTTTTTGAATTAATATAGAAGATAATGTTATTTGATGTGTTCATGATCGTTAAGAAGGTTCGTATTCTAGATGTATTAATAATGGTATAGTTTTAATAGACACTTTTTGCATCAACAAAGCAAATTACGGTGGGACAGTACATTATTCTCATTGATCCCAATAAGAGTTTATCAAAGGTATACTTGTTTAATTCTTAAAATAGTGTGTTGTTCTTATGTCAGTCAGTCATCAAGATTATGAACTCTGTATATTAAGTATCGACATTCGAATTTAAAGATTAAATCGAAATTGACTCTTATATAATAATATTACTGTACATTAATGAGTAAACTTATTCAATTGCTATTAAAAAACCGTCTTAAAAATATATTGAAGATAAAGTTATTGTGGGGTCACAGAAGATAAAATAATTACCCCCATACTTAATCCCAATATAAGTTTCGCAGCAGGTAGTGTATAGTAGATCCTATATACATACATACTTGTACTACTTTCAGTGCCATACCCTAGCATATGTTCTTTGTTTATGCTTTTAGTGATGTCTCCAAATAGCGTAAATGTAACGGTGCATACCCAGTCGAAAATTGTAATCACCAATCGTCATCTTTCGGTCGGTGATCGAAAGATCTTTGACAGAACATATTGACGAAAATTATTCGCAATTATATACAGAGTTTATCATATTTCATTCTCGCCATTTAATATTCCCGACTAAAAAAATGGCGGCGATAATATCCAAAATACTATCAGAAAGAACCACAATCGACATTGATAGAATATCTTCCTATTATAAATTTTCTACGTAGTATATCGATAAAGATGGGAGAGGAAGAGAATAATGTTCACAATGTTATTTTTAGACATAATTAAGGCGTGTCTACATTTAGTTACAGATGTAGATTCTGAAGGGCTTTGATTTATGTAAAGCATCTACGGTATAATTAAGCCTAATGTATTCATAAATCATCCTCGAAAATAATTAAATGTAGAGTAAGTCACCGCATAAGGATTTGCATTAAAAATAGTCTCTGTTATTTAGTATATAAATCATCTTACTATATGTTTGCATTGCCCAGGCAAGAAGGAATTGTTCATGGGATATTCTCTTAATATCCCAGGAATAAATTCTTCTTGCCTAGGTATATCATTGGAATCATAGTTAAAAAATAATTCATTGTGTTGATGAAAAAATATTGAAGAATAAAAAAGATAGGTATTAATCAACCTAGAAATAAATATATAAAGACTAAAAACAAAAAAATATTGTGAAGCTATAAACAAATTTTAAAAAATGTAAGCACTTAATCTTCTATGGCCCCACCATAAATTTCTCCATGACATTCTAATAGCAATATAACTTATATCTTCATCAGTTTAATTAACAGATAAATATACATCAACAATTTATTTTTAAAAAAGTATAAAAAGCGTATGACCATGACATGCTTTTATATTAACCTGTACATGCAACAAACATTCACAAATCTAACAAAAGTAGATAGGATTACAACATGTTTACCATGTAAATTGTGAAACTCTAGAAAAAGTTACAAAATGAGAATATTAAATAATTTCACTATTTTCTTAATCTGCCATTAAAGATGTTATTGAACTCAACATAGCATAAAAATATAAGAAAGTCCTTCACATATTTCGTGGATACTTCATGGGTTAAAATATTTGGATATCTGGTACACGGAAAACTGAAAGGCGGAAATTAACAAAACCGGAAAACTGGCAGTCACTTTTCGGAATATGATTTGGTTAAAGACAAGTTCTAATTGCATTTTAATTCTTTAATTTAATTTGAACTATTCCAATTCCGATACTGCATAGTTTAAATATTTTCAATTAATTGAAAATCGATTCAGTATAATAAGCAAAAAAATAGAACACCTGTAAATGATGTACAAGTGACAACCGATCTTGTGTCACATGTACATTAACAGTTTATTGACCCAGTTGCGAAATACGACTCCGTTGAAATAGAAAAATTCGATCTGACTCCTCGATCTTAAAATATGATATTTTGGTGTTTGGAAAGAGATGACTGTCACGAAACACGACTCCCTGGAAATACAAAAATTAGATCCGACTCCTCACATGGTAATTAAATTGTATCTCTTCAGTATTCCTACGGGGAGAAATTAAAGGGAGTCGCTTTCCATGACAGCTTATAGAGGCGATCTTAAAACAATCCGACTCCTCTTAATTTACATTCAAGTATTAATAATGAAATAATTTGAATTCAATAATAATTAGAATAAATATAATAACAAATTTTGTATCATAGTTACGACAAACTATGCCAACTTATTTATGTGATTGCTTCAAACATTTGACGAAGAATATTTAATTGTATTATAAAGTATAATAAAGGATATTTCATTGTATTATAAGGTTTAATAAGTTGTACTTATTGTATTATCACGTGTATGATACTAATCCTATATCCACGTGTATGATACTAATCCTAAATCCACGTGTATGTTTCAGTTTCCTAGCCACGTGTACTAGACGTACATCTGCTGCAGAAGAGGCAATATATTCCTCATGCTGAGACTCACTAGGCGTATTTTGCATTCTAGCACTGTTATAGCCAGACTGCAAAACAAGAAGCGGTAATTCTCTCAACAAGAAAATCTGACTTAGCTCGAAGCAATTAAGCACCAAGATATTTAGTGAGGCAATTACTTAGGCAAGATAAGCTCCCGACAGACATACAGCTTATAACTCTAAGCTACATTCGTAACTTTCGCATCTTGAAGAATTCTTAGTTGAACACCATTTACTTTTATTCTTCTTATACTGTGAAGAAATCCAATATTGTTTACTGAGTTGGATTGAGAAGAATCCTACTCAAAGGGACATCTATCAATCAAGAGGTTGAATAAACCCAACATTGAAGGCTTTTTTGAGGCTTGAAAAATTTTACAAAATTTTTTTTAAATGTAATTTTTTTGTTTCTGTTTTTCATATATCGAAATAAACCTCCAACATTGAGTATAAATAACCTCTTGGTAGAAGTTTTCTAAGTCTAATCTGGTATAAGAAATATATCTGATACAGAGTCATGAGACTTTCAAGTTAGTAATTTAAATAATAAATACATACTAATATTATTTCTACCACCGATACCCATGCTTCAAACATCGTCACGAATATTTGTAATTGAATATATAATATAAACATATATTTGAGGCATCACACACCTTTTCTTAATAAGTCAAAAATAAAAATCTTTTACAACTAAATTATCGTCCAAAATTTTTAGTTTTAATTCCCAATAATATGATTAGGATGCAAGTACATGATAATTATCTTGAAACTTATATTTGTTTCTATTATAAACTTTGGTGAAAAGTGTTAGATGAAGTCACATGAAGTATAATAAAATTTTAGTAACCATAATAGGGTAGCCGGTAAATTGCTCGAAAACAATTGCTCGAAAGACAATTGCTCGAAAACAATTGCTCGAAAAACAATTGCTCGAATGAACAATTGCTCGAAAGAACAATTGCTCGAAAGACAATTGCTCGAAAAACAATTGCTCGAACGAACAATTGCTCGAATGAACAATTGCTCGAATTAACAAATTGCTCGAATGAACAAAATTGCTCGAATTATAAAATTGCACAGTTTTCGATTTTATAAAAGTCAGTTATTCATGAAGTGGAGCTGCACCTAAACATCCTTGTTTCTTTTTAGTAATTGATCATTAATCATTCCATAGAAGATTTTAATTATTACTCATTCTGCATAATCTTTTTTTTAGACCGTTTGTGTCATCTCGTATGTACATGTGAATTGGAATCATGTTGTGAATCACAACTATTCATGTTTTTTTTACCATAAAACCCGAAAATATATTTATTACTAGCCTATCTGTATGTGGTACCTCAATAGGTGAAATAATTCAAAGTTATGGCAGAGTTTCAATAAATCTACCAAAAAATTTGGGTTTTATGATACAAAAAAACATGAATAGCACTGATTCACCACATGATTCTAATTCACATGTTACATACGAGATGTCAACGGTCTAAAAAAAAAAGATTATGCAGAATGAGTAATAATTTAAATCATTTATAGAATGTTTAATGATCAATTACTAAAAAGAAACAAGGATTGTTAGGTGCAGCTCCACTTCATGAATAACTGACTTTTATAAAATCAAA
The DNA here is from genome assembly GCA_947561585.1 of Caprella mutica. Taxonomy (NCBI): domain Eukaryota; kingdom Metazoa; phylum Arthropoda; class Malacostraca; order Amphipoda; family Caprellidae; genus Caprella; species Caprella mutica. Next base: position 2,751 of record CANNZV010005167.1, on the reverse strand, counting down.
AACTGTGCAATTTTATAATTCGAGCAATTTTGTTCATTCGAGCAATTTGATAATTCGAGCAATTGTTCATTCGAGCAATTGTTCGTTCGAGCAATTGTTTTTCGAGCAATTGTCTTTCGAGCAATTGTTCTTTCGAGCAATTGTTCATTCGAGCAATTGTTTTTCGAGCAATTGTTTTCGAGCAATTGTCTTTCGAGCAATTGTTTTCGAGCAATTTACCTAGAACCCCATAATAGTATACATATAATGATTAATAGGAAAATAGTATTAAATTAATTTTTAAAAATTATTTCAGAATTTTTAGATACACAAGGAATATTTTTTCTAAGATCTTCAATGCAAGTGACAAACAAATAAATCATCCCTACATAAATAATTCAAATAATGAATAAAATATTCGTCATATAAGAGTATATCAAATGTATCAATAACTAACACTCATAAAAAAAGTAATAGCTACTAAAAATGATATGGTAATAATGTTGTAAACGAATTAATTATATTACTGGCTAAATATTTACTTATAATGTTAATATCTCATAATTAATGATATTCAATATACCAGGGATAGCAATAAAATTTCTTAATATGTCGTTTCTTATATTTTTATTATTCTATATCTTAAAATATATAAATCTATAATTAATATAAAGCTCATATAGTTTCTTTTCGAGCGTCAATTAGCAAGATTTGTTTAAATATTGTAAATGATTTATACTGACATACAAAATCCTTGATATTTAAATTGTACTCTGCAATGTAGCAAATCATATACTTTTTTTTAATATATATAATATATATGTTTCGAATATAATACAAGTTAAGAAGATGTGTAAATTAAATAACTTTTTTATATATCATATCATTAAACAGAAATCCAAAAGGAATGTACAGAACTAATTAAAAAGTTGCACGACAAAGGCTGCTAAAAATATTAAAATCTTATAAAGCCTAATATTAGCATAAGTAAAATTTGTATATATGAACAATTCATTATTCCACGCTGATGTATTACCGTATGTAATACTGATAACGAAATAATTAATTAATAACTATTTCACTAATCATTGCTATAAATTATATACTCCCGAAAGAGCCCACAAGGTTGAGTGTTCATGTTTTTTGAGATTGACGGAATGACAGACCGTATCATTTTTTAGCGCTAGAGTGGGTAAATTAATGTGCGGGGGAATAATGGTAAAAATTATACCGCCTGTCACAGAGAGACTTTATCGGGCCAATTTTGTAGTGAGATGTGAATAGAGTTGCGATAGAGTCAAGCTGATTAGGCATGTGAAATTACGCTATTTAATGTAGATGATATTATTATTAATATAAAACAGGATGTAATAGGTAAGATTTTTATAACAGAAATGGTTTCTGAAAAGTGAATTACGTTGATAAATAGGTTTGTAATTATTCAACATACAATAAACATCTATTAATTGTAATTGCGTAATAAAACTATTAGAAAATCTATTTAGCATTCAATTGAATAGTACTCTTAAAAGACATTCCTTGCCAATTACCAATGAAGTATTGTTTACTTTATATAATTGTCAAATGTTGTATTTCTTTGAACTGAGTGCTATAGTTTTCTTTTTGTTATAACGAAACTTTAATTCGAATAATTAAAAATTACAATCACTCCAATGTTATATGTAATCAGATTTCAAAAATATTAAATTTCAATTAATTAAAAATAATAATAGCTGTGTTGCAATAAAAAGTTTTGTTTCATGTATAACAACAATAATGCCTATTTAATGGTTTTCTAAGTAGGTACTTCTAACCATGAATGCAAACTATAATTGCAAGTGAAGTATATTCTATTAACTGTACTATCAGAGAAAAGAGTCACTGTGATGATGTACTATCAGAGAAAAGAGTCACTGTGATGATGTACTATCAGAGAAAAGAGTCACTGTGATGATGTACTATCAGAGAAAAGAGTCACTGTAATGATGTACTATCAGAGAAAAGAGTCACTGTGATGATGTACTATCAGAAAAAAAAGTCACTGTGATGATGTACTATCAGAGAAAAGAGTCACTGTGATGATGTACTATCAGAGAAGAGAGTCACTGTGATGATGTACTATCAGAGAAAAGAGTCACTGTGATGACGTACCATCAGAGAAAAGAGTCACTGTGATGACGTACCATCAGAGAAAAGAGTCACTGTGATGATGTACTATCAGAGAAAAGAGTCACTGTGATGATGTACTATCAGAGAAAAGAGTCACTGTGATGATTGTACTATCAGAAAAAAAAAGTCACTGTGATGATGTACTATCAGAGAAAAGAGTCACTGTGATGATGTACTATCAGAGAAAAGAGTCACTGTGATGATGTACTATAAGAGAAAAGAGTCACTGTGATGATGTACTATCAGAGAAAAGAGTCACTGTGATGATGTACTATAAGAGAAAAGAGTCACTGTGATGATGTACTATCAGAGAAAAGAGTCACTGTGATGATGTACTATCAGAGAAAAGAGTCACTGTGATGATGTACTATAAGAGAAAAAGAGTCACTGTGATGATGTACTATAAGAGAAAAAGAGTCACTGTGATGATGTACTATCAGAGAAAAGAGTCACTGTGATGATGTACTATCAGAGAAAAAGAGTCACTGTGATGATGTACTATAAGAGAAAAAGAGTCCACTGTGATGATGTACTATAAGAGAAAAGAGTCACTGTGATGATGTACTATAAGAGAAAAGAG
>CANNZV010005166.1:0-30436 GCA_947561585.1 Caprella mutica | reverse complement strand
CTACTCAATAGACATTAACTTACAATAGACATTAACTTCTACTCAATAGACATTAACTTCTACTCAATAGACATTAACTTCTACTCAATAGACATTAACTTCTACTCAATAGACATTAACTTCTACTCAATAGACATTAACTTCTACTCAATAGACATTAACTTCTACTCAATAGACATTAACTTCTACTCAATAGACATTAACTTCTACTCAATAGACATTAACTTCTACTCAATAGACATTAACTTCTACTCAATAGACATTAACTTCTACTCAATAGACATTAACTTCTACTCAATAGACATTAACTTCTACTCAATAGACATTAACTTCTACTCAATAGACATTAACTTCTACTCAATAGACATTAACTTCTACTCAATAGACATTAACTTCTACTCAATAGACATTAACTTCTACTCAATAGACATTAACTTCTACTCAATAGACATTAACTTCTACTCAATAGACATTAACTTCTACTCAATAGACATTAACTTCTACTCAATAGACATTAACTTCTACTCAATAGACATTAACTTCTACTCAATAGACATTAACTTCTACTCGATAGACATTAACTTCTACTCGATAGACATTAACTTCTACTCAATAGACATTAACTTCTACTAAATAGACATTAACTTCTACTAAATAGACATTAACTTCTACTCAATAGACATTAACTTCTACTCAATAGACATTAACTTCTACTCAATAGACATTAACTTCTACTCAATAGACATTAACTTCTACTCAATAGACATTAACTTCTACTCAATAGACTATTAACTTCTACTCAATAGACATTAACTTCTACTCAATAGACATTAACTTCTACTCAATAGACATTAACTTCTACTCAATAGACATTAACTTCTACTCAATAGACATTAACTTCTACTCAGTAGACATTAACTTCTACTCAGTAGACATTAACTTCTACTCAAAAGACATTAACTTCTACTCAATAGACATTAACTTCTACTCAATAGACATTAACTTCTACTCAATAGACATTAACTTCTACTCAATAGACATTAACTTCTACTCAATAGACATTAACTTCTACTCAATAGACATTAACTTCTACTCAATAGACATTAACTTCTACTCAATAGACATTAACTTCTACTCAATAGACATTAACTTCTACTCAATAGACATTAACTTCTACTCAATAGACATTAACTTCTACTCAATAGACATTAACTTCTACTCAATAGACATTAACTTCTACTCAATAGACATTAACTTCTTCTCAATAGACATTAACTTCTACTCAATAGACATTAACTTCTACTCAGTAGACATTAACTTCTACTCAATAGACATTAACTTCTACTCAATAGACATTAACTTCTACTCAATAGACATTAACTTCTACTCAATAGACATTAACTTCTACTCAATAGACATTAACTTCTACTCAATAGACATTAACTTCTACTCAATAGACATTAACTTCTAGTCAATAGACATTAACTTCTACTCAATAGACATTAACTTCTACTAAATAGACATTAACTTCTACTCAATAGACATTAACTTCTACTCAATAGACATTAACTTCTACTCGATAGACATTAACTTCTACTAAATAGACATTAACTTCTACTCAATAGACATTAACTTCTACTCAATAGACATTAACTTCTACTCGATAGACATTAACTTCTACTCAATAGATATTAACTTCTACTAAATAGACATTAACTTCTACTAAATAGACATTAACTTCTACTCAATAGACATTAACTTCTACTCGATAGACATTAACTTCTACTCAATAGACATTAACTTCTACTAAATAGACATTAACTTCTACTCAATAGACATTAACTTCTACTCAATAGACATTAACTTCTACTCAATAGACATTAACTTCTACTCAATAGACATTAACTTCTACTCAATAGACATTAACTTCTACTCAATAGACATTAACTTCTACTCAATAGACATTAACTTCTACTCAATAGACATTAACTTCTACTCAATAGACATTAACTTCTACTCAATAGACATTAACTTCTACTCAGTAGACATTAACTTCTACTCAATAGACATTAACTTCTACTCAATAGACATTAACTTCTACTCAATAGACATTAACTTCTACTCAATAGACATTAACTTCTACTCAATAGACATTAACTTCTACTCAATAGACATTAACTTCTACTCAATAGACATTAACTTCTACTCAATAGACATTAACTTCTACTAAATAGACATTAACTTCTACTCAATAGACATTAACTTCTACTCAATAGACAATAACTTCTACTCAATAGACATTAACTTCTACTCAATAGACATTAACTTCTACTCAATAGACATTAACTTCTACTCAATAGACATTAACTTCTAGTCAATAGACATTAACTTCTACTCAATAGACATTAACTTCTACTAAATAGACATTAACTTCTACTCAATAGACATTAACTTCTACTCAATAGACATTAACTTCTACTCGATAGACATTAACTTCTACTCAATAGACATTAACTTCTACTAAATAGACATTAACTTCTACTAAATAGACATTAACTTCTACTCAATAGACATTAACTTCTACTCAATAGACATTAACTTCTACTCACTAGACATTAACTTCTACTCCATAGACATTAACTTCTACTCCATAGACATTAACTTCTACTCAATAGACATTAACTTCTACTCAATAGACATTAACTTCTAGTCAATAGACATTAACTTCTACTCAATAGACATTAACTTCTACTCAATAGACATTAACTTCTACTCAATAGACATTAACTTCTACTCAATAGACCTTAACTTCTAGTCAATAGACATTAACTTCTACTCAATAGACATTAACTTCTACTCAATAGACATTAACTTCTACTCAATAGACATTAACTTCTACTAAATAGACATTAACTTCTACTCAATAGACATTAACTTCTACTCAATAGACATTAACTTCTACTCGATAGACATTAACTTCTACTAAATAGACATTAACTTCTACTCAATAGACATTAACTTCTACTCAATAGACATTAACTTCTAGTCAATAGACATTAACTTCTACTCAATAGACATTAACTTCTACTAAATAGACATTAACTTCTACTCAATAGACATTAACTTCTACTCAATAGACATTAACTTCTACTCGATAGACATTAACTTCTACTAAATAGACATTAACTTCTACTCAATAGACATTAACTTCTACTCAATAGACATTAACTTCTACTCGATAGACATTAACTTCTACTCAATAGACATTAACTTCTACTCAATAGACATTAACTTCTACTAAATAGACATTAACTTCTACTCAATAGACATTAACTTCTACTCGATAGACATTAACTTCTACTCAATAGACATTAACTTCTACTAAATAGACATTAACTTCTACTCAATAGACATTAACTTCTACTCAATAGACATTAACTTCTACTCAATAGACATTAACTTCTACTCAATAGACATTAACTTCTACTCAATAGACATTAACTTCTACTCAATAGACATTAACTTCTACTCAATAGACATTAACTTCTACTCAATAGACATTAACTTCTACTCAATAGACATTAACTTCTACTCAATAGACATTAACTTCTACTCAGTAGACATTAACTTCTACTCAATAGACATTAACTTCTACTCAATAGACATTAACTTCTACTCAATAGACATTAACTTCTACTCAATAGACATTAACTTCTACTCAATAGACATTAACTTCTACTCAATAGACATTAACTTCTACTCAATAGACATTAACTTCTACTCAATAGACATTAACTTCTACTCAGTAGACATTAACTTCTACTCAATAGACATTAACTTCTACTCAATAGACATTAACTTCTACTCAATAGACATTAACTTCTACTCAATAGACATTAACTTCTACTCAATAGACATTAACTTCTACTCAATAGACATTAACTTCTAGTCAATAGACATTAACTTCTACTCAATAGACATTAACTTCTACTAAATAGACATTAACTTCTACTCAATAGACATTAACTTCTACTCAATAGACATTAACTTCTACTCGATAGACATTAACTTCTACTCAATAGATATTAACTTCTACTAAATAGACATTAACTTCTACTAAATAGACATTAACTTCTACTCAATAGACATTAACTTCTACTCAATAGACATTAACTTCTACTCAATAGACATTAACTTCTACTCCATAGACATTAACTTCTACTCCATAGACATTAACTTCTACTCAATAGACATTAACTTCTACTCAATAGACATTAACTTCTAGTCAATAGACATTAACTTCTACTCAATAGACATTAACTTCTACTCAATAGACATTAACTTCTACTCAATAGACATTAACTTCTACTCAATAGACCTTAACTTCTAGTCAATAGACATTAACTTCTACTCAATAGACATTAACTTCTACTCAATAGACATTAACTTCTACTCAATAGACATTAACTTCTACTCAATAGACATTAACTTCTACTCAATAGACATTAACTTCTAGTCAATAGACATTAACTTCTACTCAATAGATATTAACTTCTACTAAATAGACATTAACTTCTACTCAGTAGACATTAACTTCTACTCAATAGACATTAACTTCTACTCAATAGACATTAACTTCTACTAAATAGACATTAACTTCTACTCAATAGACATTAACTTCTACTCAATAGACATTAACTTCTACTCAATAGACATTAACTTCTAGTCAATAGACATTAACTTCTACTCAATAGATATTAACTTCTACTAAATAGACATTAACTTCTACTCAGTAGACATTAACTTCTACTCAATAGACATTAACTTCTACTCAATAGACATTAACTTCTACTCAATAGACATTAACTTCTACTCAATAGACATTAACTTCTACTCAATAGACATTAACTTCTACTCAATAGACATTAACTTCTACTCAATAGACATTAACTTCTACTCAATAGACATTAACTTCTACTCAATAGACATTAACTTCTACTAAATAGACATTAACTTCTACTCAGTAGACATTAACTTCTACTCAATAGACATTAACTTCTACTCAATAGACATTAACTTCTACTAAATAGACATTAACTTCTACTCAATAGACATTAACTTCTACTCAATAGACATTAACTTCTACTCAATAGACATTAACTTCTAGTCAATAGACATTAACTTCTACTCAATAGATATTAACTTCTACTAAATAGACATTAACTTCTACTCAGTAGACATTAACTTCTACTCAATAGACATTAACTTCTACTCAATAGACATTAACTTCTACTCAATAGACATTAACTTCTACTCAATAGACATTAACTTCTACTCAATAGACATTAACTTCTACTCAATAGACATTAACTTCTACTCAATAGACATTAACTTCTACTCAATAGACATTAACTTCTACTCAATAGACATTAACTTCTACTCAATAGACATTAACTTCTACTCAATAGACATTAACTTCTACTCAATAGACATTAACTTCTACTCAATAGACATTAACTTCTACTCAATAGACATTAACTTCTACTCAATAGACATTAACTTCTACTCAGTAGACATTAACTTCTACTCAATAGACATTAACTTCTACTCAATAGACATTAACTTCTACTCAATAGACATTAACTTCTACTCAATAGACATTAACTTCTACTCAATAGACATTAACTTCTACTCAGTAGACATTAACTTCTACTCAATAGACATTAACTTCTACTCAATAGACATTAACTTCTACTCAATAGACATTAACTTCTACTCAATAGACATTAACTTCTACTCAATAGACATTAACTTCTACTCAATAGACATTAACTTCTACTCAATAGACATTAACTTCTACTCAATAGACATTAACTTCTACTCAATAGACATTAACTTCTACTCAATAGACATTAACTTCTACTCAATAGACATTAACTTCTACTCAATAGACATTAACTTCTACTCAATAGACATTAACTTCTACTCGATAGACATTAACTTTTACTCGATAGACATTAACTTCTACTCAATAGACATTAACTTCTACTAAATAGACATTAACTTCTACTAAATAGACATTAACTTCTACTCAATAGACATTAACTTCTACTCAATAGACATTAACTTCTACTCACTAGACATTAACTTCTACTCAATAGACATTAACTTCTACTCAATAGACATTAACTTCTACTCAATAGACATTAACTTCTACTCAATAGACATTAACTTCTACTCAATAGACATTAACTTCTACTCAATAGACATTAACTTCTACTCAATAGACATTAACTTCTACTCAGTAGACATTAACTTCTACTCAGTAGACATTAACTTCTACTCAAAAGACATTAACTTCTACTCAATAGACATTAACTTCTACTCAATAGACATTAACTTCTACTCAATAGACATTAACTTCTACTCAATAGACATTAACTTCTACTCAATAGACATTAACTTCTACTCAATAGACATTAACTTCTACTCAATAGACATTAACTTCTACTCAATAGACATTAACTTCTACTCAATAGACATTAACTTCTACTCAATAGACATTAACTTCTACTCAATAGACATTAACTTCTACTCAATAGACATTAACTTCTTCTCAATAGACATTAACTTCTACTCAATAGACATTAACTTCTACTCAGTAGACATTAACTTCTACTCAATAGACATTAACTTCTACTCAATAGACATTAACTTCTACTCAATAGACATTAACTTCTACTCAATAGACATTAACTTCTACTCAATAGACATTAACTTCTACTCAATAGACATTAACTTCTACTCAATAGACATTAACTTCTAGTCAATAGACATTAACTTCTACTCAATAGACATTAACTTCTACTAAATAGACATTAACTTCTACTCAATAGACATTAACTTCTACTCAATAGACATTAACTTCTACTCGATAGACATTAACTTCTACTAAATAGACATTAACTTCTACTCAATAGACATTAACTTCTACTCAATAGACATTAACTTCTACTCGATAGACATTAACTTCTACTCAATAGATATTAACTTCTACTAAATAGACATTAACTTCTACTAAATAGACATTAACTTCTACTCAATAGACATTAACTTCTACTCGATAGACATTAACTTCTACTCAATAGACATTAACTTCTACTAAATAGACATTAACTTCTACTCAATAGACATTAACTTCTACTCAATAGACATTAACTTCTACTCAATAGACATTAACTTCTACTCAATAGACATTAACTTCTACTCAATAGACATTAACTTCTACTCAATAGACATTAACTTCTACTCAATAGACATTAACTTCTACTCAATAGACATTAACTTCTACTCAATAGACATTAACTTCTACTCAATAGACATTAACTTCTACTCAGTAGACATTAACTTCTACTCAATAGACATTAACTTCTACTCAATAGACATTAACTTCTACTCAATAGACATTAACTTCTACTCAATAGACATTAACTTCTACTCAATAGACATTAACTTCTACTCAATAGACATTAACTTCTACTCAATAGACATTAACTTCTACTCAATAGACATTAACTTCTACTAAATAGACATTAACTTCTACTCAATAGACATTAACTTCTACTCAATAGACATTAACTTCTACTCAATAGACATTAACTTCTACTCAATAGACATTAACTTCTACTCAATAGACATTAACTTCTACTCAATAGACATTAACTTCTAGTCAATAGACATTAACTTCTACTCAATAGACATTAACTTCTACTAAATAGACATTAACTTCTACTCAATAGACATTAACTTCTACTCAATAGACATTAACTTCTACTCGATAGACATTAACTTCTACTCAATAGACATTAACTTCTACTAAATAGACATTAACTTCTACTAAATAGACATTAACTTCTACTCAATAGACATTAACTTCTACTCAATAGACATTAACTTCTACTCACTAGACATTAACTTCTACTCCATAGACATTAACTTCTACTCCATAGACATTAACTTCTACTCAATAGACATTAACTTCTACTCAATAGACATTAACTTCTAGTCAATAGACATTAACTTCTACTCAATAGACATTAACTTCTACTCAATAGACATTAACTTCTACTCAATAGACATTAACTTCTACTCAATAGACCTTAACTTCTAGTCAATAGACATTAACTTCTACTCAATAGACATTAACTTCTACTCAATAGACATTAACTTCTACTCAATAGACATTAACTTCTACTAAATAGACATTAACTTCTACTCAATAGACATTAACTTCTACTCAATAGACATTAACTTCTACTCGATAGACATTAACTTCTACTAAATAGACATTAACTTCTACTCAATAGACATTAACTTCTACTCAATAGACATTAACTTCTAGTCAATAGACATTAACTTCTACTCAATAGACATTAACTTCTACTAAATAGACATTAACTTCTACTCAATAGACATTAACTTCTACTCAATAGACATTAACTTCTACTCGATAGACATTAACTTCTACTAAATAGACATTAACTTCTACTCAATAGACATTAACTTCTACTCAATAGACATTAACTTCTACTCGATAGACATTAACTTCTACTCAATAGACATTAACTTCTACTCAATAGACATTAACTTCTACTAAATAGACATTAACTTCTACTCAATAGACATTAACTTCTACTCGATAGACATTAACTTCTACTCAATAGACATTAACTTCTACTAAATAGACATTAACTTCTACTCAATAGACATTAACTTCTACTCAATAGACATTAACTTCTACTCAATAGACATTAACTTCTACTCAATAGACATTAACTTCTACTCAATAGACATTAACTTCTACTCAATAGACATTAACTTCTACTCAATAGACATTAACTTCTACTCAATAGACATTAACTTCTACTCAATAGACATTAACTTCTACTCAATAGACATTAACTTCTACTCAGTAGACATTAACTTCTACTCAATAGACATTAACTTCTACTCAATAGACATTAACTTCTACTCAATAGACATTAACTTCTACTCAATAGACATTAACTTCTACTCAATAGACATTAACTTCTACTCAATAGACATTAACTTCTACTCAATAGACATTAACTTCTACTCAATAGACATTAACTTCTACTCAGTAGACATTAACTTCTACTCAATAGACATTAACTTCTACTCAATAGACATTAACTTCTACTCAATAGACATTAACTTCTACTCAATAGACATTAACTTCTACTCAATAGACATTAACTTCTACTCAATAGACATTAACTTCTAGTCAATAGACATTAACTTCTACTCAATAGACATTAACTTCTACTAAATAGACATTAACTTCTACTCAATAGACATTAACTTCTACTCAATAGACATTAACTTCTACTCGATAGACATTAACTTCTACTCAATAGATATTAACTTCTACTAAATAGACATTAACTTCTACTAAATAGACATTAACTTCTACTCAATAGACATTAACTTCTACTCAATAGACATTAACTTCTACTCAATAGACATTAACTTCTACTCCATAGACATTAACTTCTACTCCATAGACATTAACTTCTACTCAATAGACATTAACTTCTACTCAATAGACATTAACTTCTAGTCAATAGACATTAACTTCTACTCAATAGACATTAACTTCTACTCAATAGACATTAACTTCTACTCAATAGACATTAACTTCTACTCAATAGACCTTAACTTCTAGTCAATAGACATTAACTTCTACTCAATAGACATTAACTTCTACTCAATAGACATTAACTTCTACTCAATAGACATTAACTTCTACTCAATAGACATTAACTTCTACTCAATAGACATTAACTTCTAGTCAATAGACATTAACTTCTACTCAATAGACATTAACTTCTCCTCAATAGACATTAACTTCTACTCAATAGACATTAACTTCTACTCAATAGACATTAACTTCTACTCAAAAGACATTAACTTCTACTCAATAGACATTAACTTCTACTCAATAGACATTAACTTCTACTCAATAGACATTAACTTCTACTCAATAGACATTAACTTCTACTCAATAGACATTAACTTCTACTCAATAGACATTAACTTCTACTCAATAGATATTAACTTCTACTAAATAGACATTAACTTCTACTCAATTGACATTAACTTCTACTCAATAGACATTAACTTCTACTCAATAGACATTAACTTCTACTCAATAGACATTAACTTCTACTCAATAGACATTAACTTCTACTCACTAGACATTAACTTCTAGTCAATAGACATTAACTTCTACTCAATAGACATTAACTTCTACTAAATAGACATTAACTTCTACTCACTAGATATTAACTTCTAGTCAATAGACATTAACTTCTACTCAATAGACAATAACTTCTACTAAATAGACATTAACTTCTAGTCAATAGACATTAACTTCTACTCCATAGACATTAACTTCTACTCAATAGACATTAACTTCTACTCAATAGACATTAACTTCTAGTCAATAGACATTAACTTCTACTCAATAGACATTAACTTCTAGTCTATAGACATTAACTTCTACTCAATAGACATTAACTTCTACTCAATAGACATTAACTTCTACTCAATAGACATTAACTTCTACTCAATAGACATTAACTTCTACTCAATAGACATTAACTTCTAGTCAATAGACATTAACTTCTACTCAATAGACATTAACTTCTAGTCAATAGACATTAACTTCTACTCAATAGACATTAACTTCTAGTCAATAGACATTAACTTCTACTCACTCGACATTAACTTCTACTAAATAGACATTAACTTCTAGTCAATAGACAATAACTTCTACTAAATAGACATTAACTTCTAGTCAATAGACATTAACTTCTACTCAATAGACATTAACTTCTACTCAATAGACATTAACTTCTACTCAATAGACATTAACTTCTACTCAATAGACATTAACTTCTACTCAATAGACATTAACTTCTACTCAATAGACATTAACTTCTCCTCAATAGACATTAACTTCTACTCACTCGACATTAACTTCTACTAAATAGACATTAACTTCTACTCAATAGACATTAACTTCTACTCAATAGACATTAACTTCTACTCAATAGACATTAACTTCTACTCAATAGACATTAACTTCTCCTCAATAGACATTAACTTCTAGTCAATAGACATTAACTTCTACTCACTCGACATTAACTTCTACTAAATAGACATTAACTTCTAGTCAATAGACAATAACTTCTACTAAATAGACATTAACTTCTAGTCAATAGACATTAACTTCTACTCAATAGACATTAACTTCTACTCAATAGACATTAACTTCTACTCAATAGACATTAACTTCTACTCGATAGACATTAACTTCTACTCAATAGACATTAACTTCTACTCGATAGACATTAACTTCTACTCAATAGACATTAACTTCTAGTCAATAGACATTAACTTCTACTCAATAGACATTAACTTCTACTCGATAGACATTAACTTCTACTCAATAGACATTAACTTCTACTCAATAGACATTAACTTCTACTCAATAGACATTAACTTCTACTCAATAGACATTAACTTCTACTCAATAGACATTAACTTCTACTCAGTAGACATTAACTTCTACTCAATAGACATTAACTTCTACTCAATAGACATTAACTTCTACTCGATAGACATTAACTTCTACTCAATACACATTAACTTCTACTCGATAGACATTAACTTCTAGTCAATAGACATTAACTTCTACTAGATAGACATTAACTTCTAGTCAATAGACATTAACTTCTACTCAATAGACATTAACTTCTACTCAATAGACATTAACTTCTAGTCAATAGACATTAACTTCTACTCAATAGACATTAACTTCTACTAAATGGACATTAACTTCTACTCAATAGACATTAACTTCTACTCAATAGACATTAACTTCTACTCGATAGACATTAACTTCTAGTCAATAGACATTAACTTCTTCTCAATAGACATTAACTTCTAGTCAATAGACATTAACTTCTAGTCAATAGACATTAACTTCTTCTCAATAGACATTAACTTCTAGTCAATAGACATTAACTTCTACTCAATAGACATTAACTTCTACTCAATAGACATTAACTTCTACTAAATAGACATTAACTTCTCCTCAATAGACATTAACTTCTACTCAATAGACATTAACTTCTACTCAATAGACATTAACTTCTACTAAATAGACATTAACTTCTCCTCAATAGGCATTAACTTCTACTCAATGGACATTAACTTCTACTCAATA
This sequence comes from Caprella mutica, assembly GCA_947561585.1. NCBI lineage: Eukaryota > Metazoa > Arthropoda > Malacostraca > Amphipoda > Caprellidae > Caprella > Caprella mutica. Next base: position 18,123 of record CANNZV010005166.1, on the reverse strand, counting down.
GACATTAACTTCTACCCAATAGACATTAACTTCTACTCAATAGATATTAACTTCTACTCAGTAGACCGACTCCCAATTGGTCCGACGTGAACTTCTAAATAGTCTGACTTCCCATTAGTCCGACATTGGTTTAGATTAGTCTACTTATATATAGGTCTACGTCCAGCCAAAGCCTTTCAATGTTTTGACTGTGAACCAGACCATTCTGACGTTTCACGAAATATATGTGCCTTAACGTAGTTAGTTGTATCTGCTAGTTCGTTGTACTGCACACTTCATGATTGTTTAAAGACTTGACTGAGGGTTCCTAGGGACGGCACGCCTCCCTATATATGTACAAATATTTGATGTCGGATCAATGAATAAAAATATTTTTCACCAAATTTTCAAAATTTTCTGGTTGTAACCTAATCATCCAACACGAGATATGACAAATATTGTCGGTGTAATATGACAAATATTGTCGGTGTAATATGACAAATATTGTCAGTGTAATATGACAAAAGTGGTCGGTGTAATATGACAAAAGTGGTCGGTGTAATATGACGAACGAGGTCGGTGTAATATGACAAAAGTGGTCGGTGTAATATGACAAAAAGTGGTCGGTGTAATATGACAAAAGTGGTTGGTGTAATATGACGAACGAGGTCGGTGTAATATGACAAAAGTGGTCGTTGTAATATGACAAAAGTGGTCGGTGTAATATGACGAACGAGGTCGGTGTAATATGACAAAAGTGGTCGGTGTAATATGACAAAAGTGGTTGGTGTAATATGACAAACGAGGTCGGTGTAATATGACAAAAGTGGTCGGTGTAATATGACAAAAGTGGTCGGTGTAATATGACAAAAGTGGTCGGTGTAATATGACAAAAGTGGTCGGTGTAATATGACAAACGAGGTCGGTGTAATATGACAAAAGTGGTCGGTGTAATATGACAAAAGTGGTTGGTGTAATATGACGAACGAGGTCGGTGTAATATGACAAAAGTGGTCGGTGTAATATGACAAAAGTGGTTGGTGTAATATGACAAAAGTGGTCGGTGTAATATGACAAAAGTGGTTGGTGTAATATGACGAACGAGGTCGGTGTAATATGACAAAAGTGGTCGGTGTAATATGACAAAAGTGGTCGGTGTAATATGACAAAAGTGGTCGGTGTAATATGACAAAAGTGGTCGGTGTAATATGACAAAAGTGGTTGGTGTAATATGACGAACGAGGTCGGTGTAATATGACAAAAGTGGTCGTTGTAATATGACAAAAGTGGTCGGTGTAATATGACAAAAGTGGTTGGTGTAATATGACAAAAGTGGTTGGTATGATATGACAAATTTCTGTCGGTGTAATATGACAAACTTCTGTCGGTGTAATATGACAAATTTCTGTCAGTGTAATATGACAAATTTCTGTCAGTGTAATATGACAAATTTCTGTCGCTGTACTATGACAAATGGCTCTAATGACACCCCCAGGTAATAGAATTACTCTGCTAAAACTGTCTCCTACAAATCACGCCTCAGGGGATAATCTACCTAGCTATAATGGCTCAATTTGTTGTAATTGTGAACAGGCAATTGGGAGAGTAGTAAAATATATTCAATTATTAGGCTGCATTGGGTGATTGAAAGTGTTATATATAATGAACTTGAACTTACACTTTGATTTGATATATCAGTATTGAACAATGTTTTGTGATTAAATATAAAATATTGATGTATATATGAATAACTATCAATACATTAAATTATTATAAGTAGAAATTATAAAAATTACTTTCAAATACAATAAGAGTCAAAAAAAGCTGGTACGAATTTAAACTGCAAACACAAACGATCATGTAGATTTATGCCAGTTATAAACTCATTGTTCGTTCTTTTTAATATTCCTAATAGTTTTTCCACAGGGTGATGATGAAATAAATCGTTCTTGCCTGAGGTATGTAATTGTAAATGGAAATTAATATACAGTTGCGGACAAAATAAAAGGGTAGGCAAAAACAAGTTATCTAAATCTTTAATTTCATAAAAAGTACAAAACACACATTATTGAAATTTTACACCTATATTCATATAGAACTCATATGTATTCGTATGAAAAATTCCTTATTCGTATGAAATCTCACAAGAAAAAATTGCAAACAGTTAAATCTGGGCTCTTCGACCGAAGAGGCCTATTTAATATGGCATGACCCGTGACAATTAGCCTGATGTTCAAAAACTTCCCTCAATCATTCTTGACAACAAGTGTTCTGTGTACTGGTGCACCATCCTACATCTACCATACCTGATTAAGCCTTTATCCATAAATACGTCGTACTTCCAGAACAGTCCGCGAACTCAACATATCGGTTCGAAAATCCCTGCTAATTTTTCGAGATAAAATCTACTCTTCGCGAATTATTTTGCTAAGCAAGTTTTGGTTTCAGCACCATCTACTTATGTCCACCCTATGGAAAAACTATTGTAATAGAAAAACAAACGAGCAATTTGTTATCCCTTTAGCGATCAGGTGGACACTCGTGTCTCCTTTCATATAGTAGTCCCATGGGACCAACTGGCCATATGTGTCCTCTTCAATTTATTTTTAATAATTAAAAAAAAATTCATAAAATGATTTTTATATCCTAACTGATGTTTAAACTCAAAAACAAGTTATCAAATATTTTATTCAAAGTCAGAAAAAAACAAAAAAAAGTGACTCGCTAGAGGGTTAAAGCAGACATAAATTTTAATTTCGTACCTGTTTTTTTTTACTCATATTGTATAGTTAGGCATATACTTACCCAGAATTCTTGAAATAAAACTAATTATTATTCATAAAATAATAAGTTAGACGTAATCAGATATCAGAGAAAGTTCTACACAAGTAAACTTTTCTCATCAGAATAGTATTACAACTTTCGCAAAAGTTAATAATGTGAAAATTAACCTAGGTACTATTATAAACTGAATGTCATATATTGTATATATTGTATATATTCATAGTTACTATATCAGAACATATACATAGATATAAAAAGTAGGGTTTTCTATACACTTTTTCAAATTTTGAAAACGTTGTATTATTGATTAATGTTTATTCCTCTATGTCAGGGGTGGGCACACATTGTGTTTTTCAGTGTCGAAAGATGGAATTTCAGTGCCAATTTTCTTTTCGTTTTCTAAATTGCTGGGATACTGAGTAATTATATAATGAGGTGGTATATTCAATTGAAGTACGAACATGTACAACGGTACATATTTTGAGCATAAATATTGGTAGTATATTTATCATTTGCATTAAAAAGAATTAATATATGATATATAAAAAAAAAAAATTTCATGTGAAAATATCACAATAAAAACAAAAATAAGCTATCTTGCATATGTAACAATGAGTGACTCATAAATTCACAGGATAAATTACTTACCTAACTTATTAAAAATGGGAATTAAAAATGATTGCATAAATATTGTCCACACTGTTTCAATATCCCAATACAAGCGTATGAAAGATGTAAATTTAACTGATCTTGATAAAAAGAGACAGAGGTAAATAAATACCTCTATTGTAATAATAAACAGAAAAATCCTTATTAAGGGATAAAATTTACTATCAAAGTATCAAGGTCATTCATTACAAATATACTGTTCTTCAATTAGTTGACCATGCACTTCTATGAATATATTATCCTATTAATTTATAGAGCAGTCAGAGCTAAAAATTCTTAATTTTCTTTGGAAGAAAATAAAGCACCATTTCCCGGGTGGGCAGTGGTGCCGTTTTGAGTGCCAAAATAGCACCGAGTGCTGCATTTGCCCACCCCTGCTCTATGTATTGATATGTTGATCTTATAAATACAAAACTTGTATTACAAAAACTTAATTATGTTCTATATATTTTAATACCAAATAGTCCCAATGAATAATAAATCCCATGATAAAATATCGATTATAATGTTCATAATATTAAAACGACAACATATTTTAACCAACAAAAGAAATCTTCAATTTTGGCTAACTATAATCCGCTCGTAATTTCAAAATGAAATAGGGTACGTTTATAACCAGATATTTCACTATAGTTTCATCATGATATCTATTAAATATAGCCGCCATTTTGCCAATAAATATACGGAGTCCAAATTGGAAATGTGTCGAGTTTAATCTGAAGTTTCAATAAAATTTGTCGATTTCACGAGCGGGAGAAAAAAGTGGAAGCTTTTTATGACTGGCCTCTGTGACGGCAGAACTCAATATATCTCATAGTGTTATAAAGGCACAATTGCACCCTCAAATATTTACTGAAAAAAACACTTGAAATATTACTGAGAGTGAGCTCATGGTTATTGGACGGTTCCACATTTTCGTTCGTTCATCTTGAAGAAATATTTAATATCAGTATTATTATTTATCATTTAATTTAATTAGTATCCATGATACATGCAGGTATCATGGATACCAATTAAAATAGAGTTATATTATAATAATAAACATTTCCCTCATAGGATCGAAAATATGGGGCAGACCGATAACTCAGAACTTACCCTACCTAAAAAAATAAAATCTGAAATTTACAGTAGTGATATTTTCCATGATATTACGAAGGGTCAATTGTAACATGGCAATATATACTGAAAAAATACCAAATGGAAAGAATTGCATGATTTTTATTTTCACGGGCAAAGCCGGAATGAATTTCAATTTGCGAATGGAAATATTAATTCTTTTCAAAGCTTTCATTTGTGATGTTTGGGAATTTGTGAAACGGAAATCATTAAAAAATAATCGTCCATTCATTAAAAGAATTAAATGAACACAAATTTGTAACAAAATTCGGCGGTGAATTGCAATTACAGAACATGAAATAAAGGCTTTAAAATAGGTTGGAAAATCCAGTTAGTGTAAACGGTTAATAGGACGTACTATCAGAGGAAAGAGTTACTGAGATGATGTACTATCAGAGAAAAGAGTCACTGTGATGATGTACTATCAGAGAAAAAAGTCACTGTGATGATGTACTATCAGAGAAAAGAGTCACTGTGATGATGTACTATCAGAGAAAAGAGTCACTGTGATGATGTGCTATCAGAGAAGAGAGTCACTGTGATGATGTACTATCAGAGAAAAGAGTCACTGTGATGATGTACTATCAGAGAAAAGAGTCACTGTGATGATGTACTATCAGAGAAAAGAGTCACTGTGATGATGTACTATCAGAGAAAAGAGTCACTGTGATGATGTACTATCAGAGAAAAGAGTCACTGTGATGATGTACTATCAGAGAAAAAGAGTCACTGGGATGATGTACTATCAGAGAAAAGAGTCACTGTGATGATGTTACTATCAGAGTAAAGAGTCACTGTGATGATGTACTATCAGAGAAAAGAGTCACTGTGATGATGTACTATCAGAGAAAAGAGTCACTGTGATGATGTACTATCAGAGTAAAGAGTCACTGTGATGATGTACTATCAGAGAAAAGAGTCACTGTGATGATGTACTATCAGAGAAAAGAGTCACTGTGATGATGTACTATCAGAGTAAAGAGTCACTGTGATGATGTACTATCAGAGTAAAGAGTCACTGTGATGATGTACTATCAGAGAAAAGAGTCACTGTGATGATGTACTATCAGAGAAAAGAGTCACTGTGATGATGTACTATCAGAGAAAAGAGTCACTGTGATGATGTACTATCAGAGATAAGAGTCACTGTGATGATGTGCTATCAGAGATAAGAGTCACTGTGATGATGTGCTATCAGAGATAAGAGTCACTGTGATGATGTGCTATCAGAGAAGAGAGTCACTGTGATGATGTACTATCAGAGAAAAGAGTCACTGTGATGATGTACTATCAGAGAAAAGAGTCACTGTGATGATGTACTATCAGAGAAAAGAGTCACTGGGATGATGTACTATCAGAGAAAAGAGTCACTGTGATGATGTGCTATCAGAGATAAGAGTCACTGTGATGATGTGCTATCAGAGAAGAGAGTCACTGTGATGATGTGCTATCAGAGAAGAGAGTCACTGTGATGATGTACTATCAGAGAAAAGAGTCACTGTGATGATGTACTATCAGAGAAAAGAGTCACTGTGATGATGTACTATCAGAGAAAAGAGTCACTGGGATGATGTACTATCAGAGAAAAGAGTCACTGTGATGATGTACTATCAGAGAAAAGAGTCACTGTGATGATGTACTATCAGTGAAAAGAGTCACTGTGATGATGTACTATCAGAGAAAAAAGTCACTGTGATGATGTACTATCAGAGAAAAGAGTCACTGTGATGATGTACTATCAGAGAAAAGAGTCACTGTGATGATGTACTATCAGAGAAAAGAGTCACTGTGATGCTGTACTATCAGAGAAAAGAATCACTGTGATGATGTAATATCAGAGAAAAGAGTCACTGTGATGATGTACTATCAGAGAAAAGAGTCACTGTGATGATGTACTATCAGAGAAAAGAGTCACTGTGATTATGTACTATCAGAGAAAAGAGTCACTGTGATGATGTACCATCAGAGAAAAAAGTCACTGTGATGATGTACTATCAGTGAAAAGAGTCACTGTGAATATGTACTATCAGAAGAAAGAGTCACTGTTATGATGTACTATCAGAAAAAAGAGTCACTGTGATGATAATCACCATTTCCCATTCGCAAATTTGTCGTCGTTTACAAAGACCAATTTTAAAATAGCTACAGGCATTACAATTATAGTATTGTTTCGTTTTGGGAATTCAAAATTAGCTTCCTGTCAAATAATCACCACAGATACACTTTTTCTTGACTGTTTACGCACTCACTTGCTCCAAAATATTTCATTTTATTCGACATTTGCTTTTTTCGATTAAATGGTCCAAGTGAACTTTCTTCTCTTTCAGTTCACTTCCGGTCGTCCCTTTTTTCTTCTGAAACCATTTCACTTTAAAATTGGCCAAAGATATTATATGTTGTGTCTCATACTTCAACATCGGAAATGAAAGTCTCTTTCGCGCGATGGAATTTCAGTTGTGGGAAGAAATTTATTCGATTGTTTCAATTTATTTAGTCAGGTTGTTTTGTATAAAATTATTAGCAACAAAACTTGTTTGTAGAACTCTTTCGATAAAGTAGATTGTACCTCAAAGGTTAAAAAAACTTCTATTCGTGTTATTATTTGAAAATTAATTAAACTCCTAGTTCACCTCCCTATTTCATTTAGGGACGTGAACTAAAACGGGGATATTTGGATCGGTTTCACAGTTCACGTCCCTAAATGAAATAGGGTCGTGAACTAGGAATTTACCGAATTAATAATTAAATTGTGTAAAACTCAATAAATTATTTGAGTATTAGCGGTATGAATCTAAATTGATAATGACTTCATTTAAAAAAAGAAAATACCAATTAAAGGATTTATCTACAAATTTAACCATTTACTCGCAAATTTTAGAGAAGGGTTTACCCTATTTGGATGATAATTAAAGCCTATATCTATGATTTTTTCCCGATTATTGTTCAAAACTAAAATGATTTATAGATAGAAATACTAAATAATACAAGTTTTCAATATATTTTAGCTGTAATATAAATAATCAATAGCAAAAACCTGTATTAGTAATTCTAATTTATTAATATATAACAATTAATAATCTATTTCTTAGGACATTTGCAAAAATTAAATAAACTATAATCATATAAACTTACACAATATTAGAAAATTATTATTAATATTAAACAATAATCAATTTATATATATAGCTATACATCATATACGTTATTAAATCAATAATTCTATAATTATTATTAACCTGCATTTTAGGTTCTAACAACCTTTGTAAAGTAGGGTAAGTTTATCGAACTTTTCAATATTTTCAATCATAGGAAAAAAAAATTGATAATTATTAATTAACTCGTTATTTCAATAATTATTAAAAAAAATTCTTATACGATCGAAAATGTGGAACCGTCCGATAACTCCGAGCTCAACTAAACTACGTGATTATAATATAATTATTGTAATAATAATTGTTTATTATATTTTGTAATTTTAAAAGCAATTAAATAGAAGCTACCCACATCTAACAAATGTAATCACCAATCAGTCAGATTTGGATGATAAAAAGATAACATTGCTCGTTTGCAAGAACAACGTCATGAGGAAAAACAATATATATTTCCGAGTTATCCATATAGACATAAATCTTAAAATACTGATTATTTTGGTAAAAGTTTCATAATTGTAGCTCAAAAATGTACCGCTAGAGAGGCTAAATGTCCTAACGATATACCATTAAATGTACGTACATTACGAATACCAAAATAGCTCTCCTGAAAAGTAGTTTTTTTTTAGTTATGACAGTGTTCTCGCAAACGAGCGATATATCTACGACGAAAATTCAGTCGTGGTTTATCATAATCGTCGTCGGCTTTTCATCGGTGATTATAATCGATAAGATCCATCAACGACAACAAAATGATTCAATAAATATCCAATCGCAATTCTAATCAAAAAACATTTTAGTCTCTCTCTTTCATCGGACACTCCAAACAAAAATCGAAATATCAGAAATGATATGATAAAAAAACAATCAATATTTACAATAATTGGCAATAAAAGACGATCAGGGTTTTATTTTCAGTCAGAGAATATTCTTGTAACCGACAATTTTAGTTTCAATTCATTTCGGGGAAGATGAACTCTTTCTCCAAGGCGCTCTCGTAGTACGGAGTCTGTTTCCAGGATTCAGTCTGGTTACGTCCATCAGGTTTGAGACAGACGGTGTTGACTTTGTAGTGCATCTGACGAAGGTTCTCCTCTATGCTCTTCTTCTGGCCAGATTCTCGCAGAGTTTCGATTAATGTGTTGATGTACAGAGAGCCTACGGAAGGAGTTAATTGTATTAGAAATTTAGCTGAAATGGGAATGTATTAAAGACGGGTGCGGTCAACGAGTTTGTCAAATTTGATTTTTCCATCATACAACTGGTTTCAATAATGATAACATTTTACCCTCTTATCAGCATTTTCTAACTGATAATTTTGTTGATCAGACTTTATGTATAATAAGTTTCTAAACATGGGTAACTATTGTTATTATTTATCTTCAATTGTGATTACAAATAAAACCAATAATAAACTACTAAGCCATTTAGAAGCTCGATAACGATTTTTTTTAATATTTTCTTTGCCAAACTCATAGACCACACTTGTAGTAACTTGTGCTTTGACGCAAAAATTCAATAATATACAATTTAAGTTTCATCACAAATTATTTATATGTAATTACAAAGCAGCCATTGACGCTAAAGTGAAAGTGACAAACAGCAATTTCGATGTACATAAAATATTTAGAACCTAAGTCAACATGGAGGACTTGAAAAGCATATCGAAATACAGATCTATTTACCATTTAAATTTTAGACCCTTTACACACGCTTCTAAAAATTATAGCTAAATTTCTCAGTTAGCCATGAATCTATTATATTATAAACTTCTTACTTACGACGGTATGATTGCATTACCCTATTTACCTTTCAATTGCGAGAAGAATGCTAAATGTCTTAGTCACCATGTGCGAGTTTAACTATAAAAACACTCACCGTTCTTACCCCTTGAAGCCTTTTCATACCACAGAGTAGCGTAAGATATCAGAGTGTCCGCCAGTGAGTTGATCATCTCCACATCAACGTAGTTACCGTAGGTACTATTCCAAGCTGGATCGTTAGATAACCCAAAGCTGACAGAGTCCGTCACAATGTCCATACCCTTTCCTCCTTCTGAACTCCGAATAAAAAGAGAAGTATACTTTAGTATGCATTCTAATATATAGAATTTGTTATCATAAGTTAAAAATATATCATTTATGAACATCAGTCCTACTCTACGCTCTATCCCAATGGAACTTTTACTTAATACCGTAAAAACTCCTGAGTTATGAAGTTCTGCGTTATGAAACACTCGAGTAATGAAGGACATGAGTTATGAAATGCACCTGAATTAGGAAGTATTTTCTATGTTAAAATTATAGAAAACAATGTACGACATGTCAAAGACCACAGTTTTCTCCAAGAATTTAGTCATAAAAAACTATAAGTGTCCCTGAGGTATGAAGTTGGCTCTAAGTTATGAAAATACAAATACTGTAACTACCCACTGTAGTTAAACATCAAGTACGAATTTAGTGGTAGTCTACTAGGTATAATTCCATTCAATAATGTGAAATAACATAATTCGGGGTAAAGATATCCATACGGGATATGGTCTGCTTTTGTTCATTCCGATCTGCACAGGCTTGAATGAAGAACAGCTTTGGCTTCTTCTTCAACCAGCCGATGTTGACAAATGGAGAGATGAACTCATTTCTCCTGTGGACGAGATCCCCCTTCTTAACAATCAAGTTTGACTTGTTTCCATGTCCAAGGAAAATAACGATCAAACTGAAATGAAATATCGACCAAATATGTAATTAAATCAATCAATTTTAGATAAATCATTCAAGATCAGAAAAAAAGTTGTCCCACCTGTCGTAAAACATGTAACGACCAGATCCAAGTTCAGTAGCATATTTTTTGATATCATCTTTTGTAGGATCGGGTTTCACATACACGTCATAGTTGAAAGATTTTTCGAATAACTCTTTGAGGTTCTTGATATCACAATCCGTACCTTCCATCCTACCTTCTTTCATTGCGAATATAATGCAAACTCCGGGTGGCTTAGGTGTCATAGGATAGCGATCCAACTCTTTCAACGATTTCGATATAATCACCTCTTGCTTGTCGTCAGTACCATTAGGCTTACTGTCTTCAATAAGCTTCTTGAGAACGTGGTTGTGAAGTCTCGTCAAAAAGTTATACCTTTGCAGGTTCAAGATGATGTAGTAAAATAACAAATCTTTAAACTTGGGGTCTTCCTCTTGCACATTCAGATTGTTCATAGCTTGTACAAGTCTGGGATAGAACTCCGAGTCCTTTGTGCCTTCTTTGATGATAGTTTTCCTCAACCTATGATTTCATAGAAATTTGGGCCTTGGTAAATATGGTATACAAATAAAAATTAGATTTATTTTCACAAGATCAATTTTAAGAGAATAAGTATCAGTGTTTTTGTACTTACGCATATACATGCTCAACTGTTAAGCTGTCTCCTACTTCAGACAGTATCTTATTAGTGGTGTATGCGAAAAAATTATTTTTCTCTTCAGCATCAACCTCAGGTCCAAGACTGGAATCCCTTTGATTCTTTCGAGCGGGAATCTGATGAATCATGAAAATCATATCACGTTTTTCCTTCAGACCGTCGGGAATGTTCACATTCATTATGTCCAGAACTTCGCAGAATGTCATTAAGGCCTCATGATCTTTTGGTAGTTCACTGTTTATCGAATCCAAGTTTCTTCCAAGGAAAGACAATCCTTGTTGTTTGTTAGTTTCAATACTTGATAGGCGCATAACTTTCTTTTCAATTTCTGATTGCATCGCCCTAAGTTTTCTTCTATTGAATCCAGACTGGTACACAAAAGGGTTTAAATTTTTAAAAATGTATTCATGTATTTAAGAAGTTTATCCAAGCAACTATTTATGTCAGTTCTTGGAATGTACTCAATTTATCGAACTACTAAATAAACTAAATGCAAGTTTAAAGAAATTTATGTTATGAATCAATTTGATGTAAATAAAATACCAAAATTAAGACAAACTGACGTCTTACAATATTGCTACTTTAACTTTGATATAAAGTTCATGACCGAAGAGTATGACAAACATAATGTTTAAAAACCAAGCACAGCTCAACTAAATTATTCTGCTACCATAAGTTATCTGACTTGAAACCACTTACCGCATATTTAGAGATCAGACGACAGGTGGAGCAGTCATTGAACTCTGAGGAATCTGGATCTTCATCGTGATTTTCCTGTTATTCGATATATGAAAAAGCATATAGAATGACAAAGGATCAATTAGAATAAATTTTGAATGGAAATCTATTCTTTGACGTTTACCAATGAATGTGTAAATATCAAATAAAGGTTTCTATGAAGAAAAACTATCGAAAAGCAAATCGTTAAAATTTTAAGAGTTTTAGTTAGAGCTTGTTCTAGCGCGCCAGCGTCTTGATAAGAGAGCAATTTTTTGGAGGCTATGTTACATGGGTTGAAGAATAAAGTAATCATAACTCTACATTATCCGTTCCATTTCCGAGTTTCTTACTCGCGGAATATGATTCAAAATTTGAAAATTTGAATGAATGGACTTATAGTTTTTCCCTCTTCCAGTATATACAAAAAATTAAAGATACTCACATGGACGGGGTCAGTAGATAGGAAAAGAATTTTCACAGCATTTCCAGGAGTTATGTCAAGTTGTGGAGCTGGTTTGAAAAGAAACAATCATCTAAATACAGAAACCTCATACTCTGCTAATTTCAATTCACTTGAAAATTTTAGGTTCCCCAATTTGGTTTCCCATTCTCAATCCTTTTATGTAGAAAAAGCTAATTAATAAGTTTTTTACACTCAATTAAAATAAAGGTTCAAAAACATTATTATATAGTATATTATATTATCGAACTTGTACGTAACTCAACTGAATAACATATCTTATGAATCTGTCAGTTATGAATTTGATAAGTTGTCTGTTGATTGTTTCTATAGATCTTAGAATATAAATAACCTTTTTATAATATAAATTTCATTATAAAAACATATCATGTATGCAGTAAAATTTCCTGAACTTCGTTTTCCTAACTTCAAGGTTATGAGAAAATAGGTTCTATTCATTAACGGAACAATAATATATTAAGAAATAGCTTGACTCACGAAAATCCAGAGACATGGAACTTTCCTGTCGTTCCTGAACAAACGGCTTGTGAGGATTCATTTCAAGTCATGCACTATGTGTTTAATAAGAATTTACTTATTTCGGAATGTACCTCACACTGTATTTTGTGCAACCAACTTTACCACTGCAGAACAATTTTAGTTTGCAGTAAGTATATGTGTCTATGATTATCACCTGTTCTGATAACCGTTATCTTTGTTATCTCAAGAACGTTCAGAGATTGAAATGTCTGACGATTTTGTCAAATTAAATGACTGATTACACTTATATAATTTACAATGTGTTAATTTAGTGGTTAGTGGTAGCGAGCCAAGTAGTATAATTATCAATTTATTGTAATGAAATTGTGAGAGCTTTATTTGAATCATAAATTCTAATATTTCCACTGAATTTTCATCGCAATTTTTACGGAAGAATAAAATGGTAAATATGCAGTCTTCTATAAGTCAACAGTAATTTTCTTCCATGAAATTTAACGTAAACTGTAAAAACGCAAAGGCTGCTTTATCTTGTGACACATAGTTTTTATCATGTTTTTTTTTATTAGTTTAATACGTGCAGATAAGGATTGCATGATGTTCATTAAAGTATTGCAATATGAATCTTAACATCGAAGATTATTTATCAATTAGCATCATATATCTCTTTAGCAATTTAATAATGAGTAATCATCTTATGCAAAACATGACTCGAATATAACAGCTGTTATATTTGTAATGTGTAACTGGGCCTCTCATATGTATTGATATTGTTCATGTTAATGTTTTTAATAGTTATAAATATTTCATATCTTAACCCAAATGAGTTTGACGTATGTTTTATAGACACATCTATTTTAAATTACTTTATATCCTTTATTTCATTCCTTTAAATTTATTAGCCTTTCTTGACTTTGTTCCTACATAAATACCAAATATATTTTTGTATTCAAAAGCCGAAAAATATCTAATATCGTCGTAAATCAGCGTAAACCACGTAAATTATGGAATTAATTGCATTTTGATGACGTGAGGCAACGTAGAAATATAGTTTGGTGAGCCAATACGCACGAGTTTGTACACGTTTCATGAAGTAAAGATACAGGCGCGAGCTGTGATTGGGTCACACTCCACCCAATCACAGCTCTGCTCTCTTAGTTGCCAATTTCTTACATACCTATGCAATTATTTCTCCTTATACGTTCAATAATTTTACTTGAAATTTGGTACACATTAGTTTGGTATATATACTAACAACTTGTAAAAAATAAAGTACCGTAAGTTTAAAAATAACATGTGTGTTTTTACCCATAGTCAAACCTTCCTATTGATTCTGACAGTCAAACTCATTAGGGTTAATTCAACTTAACACGTTCTCCGCTTATTGACCCACCGGTGGGTCAATAAGCATTTTTAACATGCAAATAATAAATAGTTGCGTAATGATTCGTCAATGGATAAGCATTTTTATAAGTCGATTTATAACCGTATATTAGCTTCAAACACCATGTATCACATAACCCTATTTAAATAAACTAAAAAATTCTTTTGCGGGGAAGGTGTTAAAATGTATCAAATTATTTAATTTTTAGGAAGCATTACCATTTAAACTTATCTAAACAAATAAAGACTCTCATATCAAATGTTGAAATTTCAATTAGTATAAAACTATAATAACTAGGCAGTCTAATCAGTTGTGTGGTAGCTAGGAGAATAGGCTGTAAGTTTTTGAGTTTAAAAGTTGTAGTTTTACGATTGAGTGCGTATATATGTGCGTCATTGTTTTGCTGAATCTTTTTGCTTACAATTCGCATTAGTAGTTCCAGATTTAGTCAGTAGGTGGCACTGCATTTGCGAATTAATTAATTAAAAAATTTTAAATAGGAATTTAAAAAATAAAATAACAACATTTTATTCTATTATTAATGTCCCCTTATCGATTTATCAACAAGGGAGAAAAAGTTGTCCAACGGTTTAACACCCCTTTAATTAGTTACATTTATAAATGACTTGAATCTTACCCCGCTATTAGAAACATTTATTTCTAATAGAGAGTCATAGTTTTCTTCATTAAAGTGGGGCCTGCACAGTGCAGATACAGGGTGTCAGACACTTTTGTTGACAAACTTTAACATAAGGTTGCATTTGTCGAAATAAACACTTTTTATTCCATGAAGGTATGGTCTAAAATGCTTAGTTAAAGAGTTACAAGGTTAGGAAAGTAGTATCTGTACCATTTATTATTTTTAGTTAACATTATTTTTTTGAATGTTGCGATAAGAAACAAAACATTTTTAACAGTAATTATTTGGAGCACAAGAAACATAATCTCAAATTAGGTTACATGTTTACAAAATGTGTTCAATTTGCCGCCCATTTGTTGCGATGCAAGCGTTCAAACGTTTGTCCCGCAAGGATTCGTGAAACTCCTGGTGTCTTTGCTCGCGTCCGCCAATCATTGGACAATCGTTTGAACGCCTGCATCGCAACAAATGGGAGGCAGTTTGAACACATTTTGTAAACATGTAACCTAATTTAAGATTAAGTTTCTTGTGCTCCTAATGATTATTGTTAAAAATGTTTTGTTTCTTATCGCAACATTAAAAAAAAATAATGTTAACTAATAATAATAAATGGTACAGATACTACTTTCCTAACCTTGTAACTTTTTAACTAAGCATTTTAAACCATACCTTCATGGAATAAAAAGTGTTTATTTCGACGAATGCAACCTTATGTTGAAGTTTGGCAACAAAAGTGTCGGACACTCTGTATACAGATGTCTATGTAAGGTACGTGTATATTGAAAACTTAAATGAGTGATTATTATTCATTGACCTAAAACTATTGAACTATAATAAAGAATTACAAATCAATCAGTTTAATTAAGAACCCCATAATGAATATATACTTACCTTCAGATCGAGCTGAGGAATTTAATATATATATATATTAAAGCAATAGTTTAGTAATTGGGAAGAATATATTATATCAGAATATTTTTATACCTATTATACGGTCAAATGAGCTATAGGCTTAATTAAATAACCTAAATAATATTTAGGACGGTGAAAAATATCCATATAAACAATTGGAAAATTATTGTCTTTTTAAACAAACAAAAAAAAATTAACATGGTAATCTATTAAAATTATTACATAACCTATAGCTGCATGCATGGCTTCCAAGTATCACACAATTTACAATTATATAAACATCACATTACTGTATACATAATAGGCTTACAAATAATATTTTCAATTATCATGATTAACTTTTGATCAATAACTGAAAAAGAAGAAGACATTGATCCTAGTAAAAAAGTCACTAGAGATAGAGTTCATATCCACAGAGCATCCCGAACACTTTAAGTCTAAACACCACCAAATCTAAATAATAAATGACAGCTCCGATCTCAACTAACCTACAGTTAAAGTATATGGAGTAAGTTCCAAGATATCGGATGGCTCGATCTATATATTCGGACAGATAGGAAAAATATACCATATTAAATATATACCTATAAATTTTTCTTATACGTATATCCAAAACTTCAAAAGTATGGAACCGTCCAGCTTATCGTAGTGAGAGTACCTACAGCTTTTATAAAGGTATAAATTGTGTTTTTCCTATTGAATATACATTATATTTAGTTTTCAATTTTATCTAACTCATATTCATTTCAATTGAGATTTATTTTCAGATTGGAGTTATGTATGTAAATCAGGGTACAGTAACATACAGTATGGGCCACAAAAATGTTTCCTCTTATTCAAATACTTATATATAAATCGTTAACCAATGGACGAAAAAACTGTATCTTGGTTTCTTTTTCTCCGACTCTTATTGTACTATTAACAGGTAAACACTATTTTTAACTGATGGGCATAGTTTATGAACAGGTAAACAAAGAGTGAGGGTGTCTATTTTTGTCAATGCGAAAAGGTTATTCTTAGAGCTAACTCTGTGAATTTACTTACTAAAAGGCAGTGAATAAAAGGGAAAAAATTTATAATGGTAGACATTTTAATGCAAGGTGTTTACACTTCTTCCTTAGAAACGATTTGGAAATAGAATTACTTCAGTAACATTTTGATCTCATCGAAGTTTTTACTATGAATATTCGTTCTTCGCTTGTTCATTGCATGGATGAGTCTCGCTTCACACTTGCATTTTTAACAGCGCGGAAATAAGCTCTTCCTAAAATCTGTTCACACATGCATTTTTTCATCGTTGGAGTAAATATTTAATGTGATTTTTCCATCATCGATGAAAAAAAGGAAAGTGTTAACCTCCAAGCAAATATTTTTATTGCTTAAATCAACGAGGCTAATGTTTCTTATAATTTTACTGCAAACCCCATCAAATCTGATGGCATATTTTTAATTTATATGCTTTTAAAGATTTTTATAATCAAAACTATACAAAACCAATTGAACTTCCGCTCTCTAATTTTCAGTCAGAAGATGAAGAATTTACACCATTTGTTTTGATTGTCAACTCAAAGATGATCACCCAGAGATAATCGCTGGTCACTAGTTTAATTTATTCCAATGGGGTTGTTTTGCAATAAGCGATTATCGCTGTGCAATAGTTCAATTCATTCCTATTTCTGAGCAATTAACGCTGCGTGATAATCGCAACAATCGCTTAATGCTAAACGTACCTTTATGTTTAATACAAATTTTTATTATTCGTGTAAAGGTATGATGTCGGATAAACTTATTATAGAAACGATTATATACTTTAGGAAACAATTAATATCTTAAACGAAGGCCAAAAACGCATTATTAAAATCTAAATTTACAATAAAAAAGAGTGTACAATCTTCTTTCTCAGCGCCAGGTTAGTGATTCGCTCATTTGTTGCTCCCAGAGTATAAAAAACTTTAAAAGCAAGTAATAATTAAAATATTTACTGAATCGAATTGTATGCAGTTTGCGTAATAATAATCGTAGACCTTAGTTCTATAATATTATGTAATAAACTCATTTTTTCCCGGAGCATGGAGAGGACCTATAATTGAAACTTTGGACAACCTACTTAAACTTATTATTCAATCCTAAATTTATTTTTTCTTGTCAATTAATTACTAACTAGCAGACATTGGTTAAATTGTATTTCCATTATTTTATTCCTTAACTGTTACTCATAGGCTGTTAACTAGCACTAGTTTAGGCTCCTAGGTAGCATAGGTATGTTCAAGACCCTATTTTATATAGATAAATAAGAGAAATGAACAATAAAACACACCTGAATTATATCTATATATTCAACTTTGCGTGAGGTTCAATTGTAATTTTCGCTTTTCTTTTACACGAAACCCTTAT